>WHPX01000713.1:0-281026 GCA_011057435.1 Actinia equina
CCGGTACATGTCTTCAGGTTTTATCCCTTGGGAGTAAACCTTGTTTGGTACTCCGTTTATGTTTACGCCGACATTGGTAATGTTGGGGTTAAAGAACGCCTCGGAGTCGCGCAATCCTGCGGTGTATGTCTTTGCGAACAGCAACATTAGCCCCGTTAAACTGCGTCGTGGTATATTAATACTTTGGTTGATGACCTCTTCAACGTTGTTCGTGAAGCTAAACGTCTTGTACATCACTACGTGGTCGTAAAGGAATGCCTTGCCCGAGCTGTATTCCATGCCTGCGCTACGAGCGATATCTTCAGAGTACACGGTCTCGTACTGCAGCTCCAAATTAGTGATAGCATATGGATGCACACCCCCCGAACTTACGTCCTTTCCTTGCAGGATGTTGGTCGTATCTGCCAAGGTTACTTCGAACTGCAGTTCAGAAAGCTGCCTTGGGTAATACGCACCGTGGTTTGTAATAACTTCGAAGTCCAATGGAATGAGATATTTAGTACCGTAGGCTGTCTTTATTTCGTCTTCTCCGGAGGCGCTTGTGGTTGCGCTTCTTACCTTACGTATGGCTTCACTTGCTATTCCTTGTTCTATCTTTTGTGCGCGGTCGAAGGCAGTCAACCACAAATCTTTGTACGTGGTGTAAAGATCGTACCTGTTTAAGTCTAACAGGGATTCACCAGCAAACTTGATTCTCATCTTAGAAACAAGGTTCCTGCCTACGTTATTAACAACATAACGAATGTCTGCGGTATCTGGCTGAACTGCTAGGTCAAACCTTAAAGCCAAGGTGCCAGGTACCAATACTAAGTTATCCGTTAGACGGGGAACGCCTACGTACAAGGTTTCTCCAGGTTTGGCGCTAGAAGGAGTAAATGTAACCCGGTGAAAGGTACGTTCTGCTTTCAGACCGCCAACCTGCTTAGGAAGGAGGTTAGGATTTAACTTTGAGCTTATCATATATAATGGAAGCAGAAGGAACGGATTTTGATCCCCTTACCGACAAAGTAGATATTAATGATGAAGAATACGAGTCTTTACTTCCTAATGACAACGTAGACCAAGTAGGGCTATTTGAGAAGCTAAGGCTTAAGTATGGCCGCAGCAAAATCCGCGCCGCAATGCGTTCTTTGAGAGACAAATTCAGGTCTAAGAATCCATACACGCCCGTTCCAGAATATTTGCAAATGGAAGACTTAGGACCGGTTCCCGAAGCCCCCAGCGCTGCATGGCTTAGTCAGATTCAGGAACAAATGAACGAATCCATGGATGAAGAACCCAACGACTTTGATAGGATCAAGGAAGAATTCCCAAACTGGGACCCAGATAAAGCCCAAGTAATGTTCAACGATGATAACGAATGGGGTAAGGAAGTCATAATAGCAAGGTTAAATAGGACTAATGCTAAGCCATACATTATCAAGGACATAAATGGCAAATACTACCCAGATAAGAATATTCCTCCGACCCTTAGGAAGGCATTGGGGGAACCCAACTTAACCGAGCAAGAAGCCGCGGCAAAGGAGGAAACGCGACTGGATTTCAATAAGCTCTTTGAGGCGGCAAAAAGGTTACCGGTCGCTGCAGGCGGTTATGGAACACACGAAGAGTTAAGGGCGCGAATAAGTACTTTAACCGATTCACTTCAAACCAAGACGGATGAAGTTGCTGCGTTAAACTCTCAGAAAAGGGAATTGGAGGCTAAAATAGATAAAATACGGACCCTACCAGTACGTCTTATGGAGCAATCCGTTAATGCACATAATTTAGCAGAGGCGCATGTACGATTAGCTGAGGTCGAGGAACAAAAGAAGGCAGCTGAGAAAGACATACAACAAATCAAGGAGGAGCGTGCGGACCTCTTAAGAGCACGCGAGGATTTCATAAGAGCACGAGATGATTTGGCGGCTCTCAGGGCGGCTTATGGTGACCTCGAACTGGATAATGAAGACCTTAAGAAAAGAATCGAGGAGGTAAACGACGAATTCTTAGAACAACATAGGCTCCTTGCTAAGGACCAAAATGCCATCGAAGCAGACTACAGAGAGAGAATAAGCAAGTTATTAGATGATAAGAGTACTGCCAAGAAGGAGATCAATGAGTTGGAAAAAGAACACTTAGAACAAAACGTAGAACTTGCTAAGCGCCAAAATGCCATCGAAGTACGCTACAAAGAGCGAATAAGTAAGTTATCAGAAGAAAAGAAGGACGTCACGTATAGATTAAGGGTTGCTTTGAGCAAAATAGACAGAGGCGATGAGGAGATAAAGAGCTTAAGGGATAACTTACAGAAACACATCGAAACCCAAAGGAGAATAATAGTGGAAATGGGTGAAAAAGACATGCAAATAGGACAATTTCAACAGGCCATCGAAGATTTAGAGTGGCAAGCCAACCGGCAGCGGGAAATAATTAATGACCTGACACGCCCTGAAGTGGAAAGGGAAGCAGCTCAAAAGGAATTAGAGACCCTGCAGGAAAGAGTCGCGGAATTACGAACGCAAAATGAAAACCTTGAAAGAGAATTGGGGCTTACCACTAAGGAAAAGATAAAAGAGCTTTGGTGAAATATGGCATTCCACTTGCATTCGCGGCTGCCATTTCCTCCGTAGTAGGTGTGATCCTTAGCTCCCTTAAAGCTACAGGCGCAGGTGTAAAGGCAGCAGGCAAAGGGCTGGCGGACTTGGGGAAAAAGATGGCAGCCTCTTTACCTGGGCTGCTTGGTAGCGTTCTTAGTTTGGTACTTAGAACCGGCGGAGAACTGTTAAAGTTCGTGGGGAATAACATTTGGATCCTGGTGGTAGCTATCGGCGTGGTCCTTATGAAGAAGATGAAGGTGTAGGCTTATCCTTATGTATTACTGGAGGCTTATTGGGGTACGTTACTGGAGGCTTATCGTCGTCTGGTGCCCGAGGCATCCTCGACTGGGGATAAGTAAAGATAGTATTCGCGCCGCCTTGATAATTTGGCATCAGGGGTAGGGCAGTCATAGTAGAAATGGGTTTGTGACACCAGACCGCATCCGCGGCAGCAGAGCCTTGGCCATTTATTCGAAAGTAGGCAACGTCGTTGGGAAGAACTTGCAACTTCGCATATTGGCAATTGGCTATTATATGAAACGTTACAGGTGTTAGATCTTCTCCGCTTGCTGGAGGGGGCTCCGACGAGAAATGGGTTGGGTTCCTAGTATTATTTTTCGTTCTGTAAGGCAGCAATGGATGGTCATTCTCATCAACGATCCTAAACCCAGCATTGCATGAATACCCCGTGTTAATAGTAATAGTACACATAATTAATCCCAGGCCCCCAACCTTCACCCACAGCCCGGCGTCATACCATTGCTGTCGTAAGTATTCCTTTTCCTCCAAATAATGAAGAAACCAATCTTCCTTCGCGTGTGGATTCATATATTTCAGGGAATAAATTCCCTTCTAGAGACTAAGCACCGTAAGAGTGCTAATGGTTGCGTGGTTATAGATAGTATCTCTTTGATTTTCTATACTATTTATGCAAACACTTCCCGTGTCGTCTACGCGTATTTGCAGCTTTACCTTCCCATGGCAATCAGCAACCATGTGGAAAGTCCAGACGGAAAGATTCTCAGCGCTTTGGGCGTTCGGCTCTACGGAGAAATGCGTAGGCTCTCTGTTGTTTGTCTTAACACGCATGGGCTGCAGTATGCCATTCTCATCCAGGAGGCGGAAGCCGACGTTGGCATGGCTGCTCGTGCCAATACAAATGCTGCAGAGGATTAACTTCTTTCCTGAGTAGTTCAAATTCACGGACATGCCCGTGACATCAACCCAAGCAGCTTGGGTGTATTTTTTTTTCACCTGTGTAAGTCGTATAAACACAATCCATTCCGGATACGTAGGGGTTGTTCATCGCCATATATAAAGACTCAAACCAACACTCGCGGCTGCTAGTCCGGCTTTTAGTAAGTTATGGTCATATTCCTCTTCTTTCTTCTTTACCTTCTTAGGCTGTTCAACCGTTTTCTTAGGATGTTCGACTAAGTGCACTTTTTTA
The DNA here is from genome assembly GCA_011057435.1 of Actinia equina. Taxonomy (NCBI): domain Eukaryota; kingdom Metazoa; phylum Cnidaria; class Anthozoa; order Actiniaria; family Actiniidae; genus Actinia; species Actinia equina. The sequence goes on from WHPX01000713.1 coordinate 4,030, forward strand.
GGCTGTTCAACTAAGTGCCTCCTAAGAGTGTCAGAGTTCACGTCATTCACCCCAAACTTCATATCCTTAGTAGCCTTTTGAAGTTTGTTATTGTATCCTACTACGGAGCCAGTATTCATGGATAAGTTGCTGGGCATTAACCAACAACCCGGGGCTACGGCATAGTCCAGTCGGGCTTTGGAATTTTGTATGGCTAGTTGGTAACGCTGTACGCCTTTGCTAATGTCACCTTCTATTATCGAACTTTCAAAGAGGATCAGGGCTTCTGCGCGCGTTTCTTCTGCGGCGCCGGTATTTCCTATAATGCTTGATCGGGTATTTACCTGGGCTCCAAGAATAGAATACACGTAAGCTTCTATGCTGCGGTTCAAACGGGCAAGGCCGGCTTTGGTTAGTCCTTTACCTTCTGGGGGTATGAAATTAAAGTACTGCTTCGTTTGCTCGTCGTTGGTTATGCGGATAATCAATGGATTAGCCCCTCTGTACTTACCACCCTCGTCTTTGAATAGAGGTCCGTCTCTAACTTCCTCGGAGGTCTTAGCATTTGGTTCAAAGAAGGTGCTGGTATCGTAAGTTACTTTATGATAACCAGTGTTCCATTGTAGCCGCAATGCATGGACTTCCTTATCGCTTAACTTATGTCCTCCGACGCCCCAATAAGCCCAAATATGACCCAGACCATTGTTGGCTCCAGCAGTGCATCTAAAATCCTTTCCTACAACTCCAAACTCCTTACACAGTCTATCATAAGCCGGCACGCTGTATTTGTTATCTCTTGGATAAAACGCACTGTCGCCCGGCAGGGCAATGACACCCATCTCATGCAATATTCTTCGGACGGTAAAGTGGAAGTGAAACATAAATATGGAGTTTTTCATCAGGTTTGCACTTACACCACAACCGCTAGTAGCACACCAGACAGCAAAGTTCAATTGCTGTGGCCAGTATCGCATGTTTGGTCCACTTAATCATTCATGAGATTCCTTAGCTGTGGTGTGATTTATAGGAACTTCTTTGAAGATATCTCGCACCTTTAGTCGGAAGGAATTACTGTTAGAAATTCGCATGTTTAACGTTAGGTCCAAGCTTGGGTATTTGTCAAAGGAAACCGCAGGTATCGGATAAGTACTGGTACTAAATAATAATTCATTTGACCAACTGGGTGTAACCAGCTTAGGATGTTTGATGGTCGCCTTCGGTTCCAAGTCAGCATTGCTATACGTTCTGGAGCCGTTGAAGTAAATCCCGTCAGGCCTACGCTCGAACTTACTGGCGTCTGCATGCGGAAACATCTTCCTAAATGCCCTCCAGTTAGCATAATCCCTGTTGTTATGATGTGGCTGCTCCTCAATATCATTCCCAAAAGCGTCGTACATTAGTATATATAATGGATGTTATACCAACAGCACCTCAGTTGTATCCAGAAATACCTAAGGACACGGGCCCAAACGAATTAAACGCTGAAAACTTCCGCTTGAATAAAGCGAACTTAATTCTGGCTTACTTGGAAGGGCAGGCAAAACACTACGAAAACGTTAGAAAGAAATACGTCAGAGCCCGAAGTACGCTACATAAAATTGCGATAACTACAGGATCCATGTCCGTAGCATTAACAGGCACTGGCGTTGCTACTTCGCTTACTGGGCCGGGAATAGTTGTTGGAGTTCCTTTAGCCGGCGTTGGGGCAGCCTGTGGTATCATTTCGGCTGTTGCTACGGGTATTATGAAGCAGTTGTCAAGCAAAATATCCAAGCATGACACGACAATAGCTCTGTCAAGGGCTAAAGTAAATACGATTACTGACCTTGTCTCAAAGGCTTTGCGTGACAGAAAGATAGACGATGTAGAATTCTCGCTTATCTTAGCCGAAGAGGAAAAATACGAGAAATTGAAGATGGACATCAGAAATAAAAAAACAGTCGTCAAAGATTTAACCGAGGAATCTCGCAAAAAGATTTACCAAGAAGCAAAGGAAGAGCTTCAAAGAAAACTCGCTTAGACATCAGTTTTGAAAAGAGCGTGACAGGATTCTATTTGCATATCGAACGTCAGTACGCGTAATCTTATGCCATAAGATTTATGCTAATTTCTCATCTTATGGCATAAGATCCACTATCTTCTTGGAATCCATCCTAACAGGGGGTGGTTGGGGTCTATTTTGTAAAATATTTCGTAAATTACGTCAGGATAATAAGGAATATCCTTATTCAAACGACAAAACATCCACTCGGCTCTGCTCATATCAGAAACCTCGGGAATAGAATTACCGGTAATTTCAGACAAAAGATAGGGAATAGCTTTGTAATATTTCCCTAGTTTTAGTTTTTTCAGCGTTTTCCGTAGGCTTTGTGGCGTTGGTTCTTCTAAGTGGTCTATAATACTTTCCATTACTTCGTCGTCCAAATATACCGGATGTAAACCTTGGATATGACTCATCCAGTCTCTGAAGTATTTTATTCTTTTGTATGGAGTCTTCTTACGACCTCCGTTAGAATAATATTGTTCCCTGGTAGCACAAGGTACGGCATTACGAATATTCTTACCACACTCGTAACACTGTGCTGACGTGTCGTCTTCTATTTGCATCTTCTTACCACAGCAAATATACTTATTTGGCTTAGTAGGTACAAACTTAGGTTCCAAACACTTTACACAGAAGTCGTAAACAAACTTCTTACATTCGTGCATCGTATATCCATAAGATATTTTACCTCCGTTTGCGTTACCCAACACAGCAGCAGATAGGGACTTATCGCCGATGCCGCCGGATCGCGCAAGACCCCCTGTAGGGCCTCGTCACTGCTCCAAAAAACCCACCCCCCCCTGGGGTTTTTCGATATGTGATTTTTGGCAATGCCGGCGCTTCGCGTGTCCCCCTATCTGCTGCTGTACTTTAAACGAGTCATATTAATAGAAATATTTGACGAAAAAAGATATGCATTGTCAGCTGGAATTTACAGTCCTTATTAGTTTGATGGCATTTATCACCGAGGCGTAAAAAAGACAAGGACTGTTAATGAGCAGTACTTTACTGAGTCTGCGTACGTTTCTTACGATTCCGTTAAGCGAGCACATGTGCAACTTTGGGCAATGTTGGTGGTTTAAATCTTTCGTCTAGAAGTATGCTTTTTTATCTCATAGACATAAAACGACATAATTGTACAAAACCATGAAAATTAGTAATGGACGTGAAGATGAGAAGATGCTGTTACTATGGTTTAGAAGAGGAAACGCATTTTCTCAGAGAAGATGGCGGACGCGGTGTTCACACCCAACCGAAGTTCTTCTGAAGGTGAGTGAGTAAAACTTGTAATCTGTTATCCAAGGCTGTCATAAACTTCATTTTTGGTTCCTTTGAAAATCGAACTTAAAACGAATATAAATCGAACTATATTATTAAAGTAGTAGATTTCAGTTTATTATAGCTAATATCTTGTAGGTTTGCCATACATAACGATAATCATTCATAAGCCGTTATTTGGGTTCATTGCCCTTCATTTTGTTTCATTCACTTTCATCTTGGTTCATTAGCCTTTCTGGGTTTACGGGAGCCCTCATTCAACTTCATTTGCGTTCATTAGCCTTTCTGGGTTCATTCCCCTTCATTTTGTTTCATTCACCTTCATCTGGGTTCATTCACCTTCATCTGGGTTCATTCACCTTCATCTGGGTTCATCCACTGTCATCTGGGTTCCTTAGCCTTTCTGGGTTCATTCCCCTTCATTTTGTTTCATTCACCTTCGTCTGGGTTCATTTTGTTTCATTCTCCTTCATCTGCATTCATTTTAATTCATTTGGGTTCATGGCCCTTATTTACCTTCATTTGCATTCATTAGCCTTTCTGGGTTCGTTCCCCTTCATTTTGTTTCATTCAGCTTCATCATAGGTTTATAAGCCCTCATTCACCTTCATCTGGGCTTGTGAGCCATCATTCGTCTTCATCTGGGTTTTCATTCACCTTCACCTGGGTTAATTCACCTTCACCTGGGTTCATTCACCTTCATCTGGGTTCATTCACCTTCACCTGGGTTCATTCACCTTAATCTGGGTTCATTCACCTTAATCTGGGTTCACTAATCTTCATCTGGGTTCATTCACCTTCATCTGGGTTCATTCACCTTCATCTGGGTTCATTCACCTTCATCTGGGTTCATTCACCTTCATCTATGTTCATTCATCTTTATCATTTTCCATTCACCCTCATTTGTTGATTCGTGTCACCCTTTAATCCATGTTCATTCACCTACATTTATAACATCTTTATCTGTTATTATCATAGTCTCAACATGGTAACAACGTTGTACAAGACATGCAAATAATGGACGTGAAGATAAGATCATTTTCTCTTAGGAAATAAAGGATGCTGTGTACATGTACACCAAACCAAAGTTCATCTCAAATGAGTGAGTAAAACTTGTAGTTTGTTATTTAAGGCAGTTATTAAAATCCATTCTATGCTCTCTTAATATAAGGTGGAACATGAGAACACCAGTTAGAAATCAATCAACATATACAGTTTCTTTCTCATTGCCATAATTTACTTGAGCCTAGCTACCCTTGATAGTTTCTATAATCAATAATCAGTATTTTCATCAATGTTAAAATGAAAAAGCTGTACGTTTGCAATTGTACAGTTTATAATCAATAAATTTTGTAAACATGAAGAGTTTCAGTCTTTAGCCTACATTTACCTTCATTCTGGTTCATTAGCCTATATTCACCTTCATTTGGGTTCATATTAGCCTACATTCACATTCATCTGAGTTCATTAGCCAGTTCATTTACTGACATCTGGGTTAATTCCCCTTCATCTGGGCTCATTAAGCCTTCATCTTGGATCATTAGCCTACGATCACCTTCATCGGAGTTCATTACCAATCATTCAACCCCATCGGGGCTCATTACCCTTCATCTGGGATCATTACTTTATTTAGGTTCATTTAGCCTTCATTGGGTTTCTTAGCCTTTTTTTTAATAATTTTTTTTACAGATAATCCAATAAAAATATATACATACAGTTAATTTTTCAAAAACAGTTAATTATTCAAGGGGATTATAAAATTTCCATTACCGTTTCCATTTCTTTTTATTAATGTTTATCTAATTTGCTTGAATCTCTCGCTATGATAGATTCACACATAAAGGTAATAATCTTTAATTTTTAGTTGGTGTGAGTTCTTTAAGCTTGCAACAAAATATATAATACTTTGCCTCAAGGATGATATGATTTAAAAGCTTGTAATACATATCATCTTTTTCAAAGACATCAAGTAGAATGCTATTTACATTTAAAGTAAAAGGTTGAAATGTTATTTTTAGTTAAAAAGTAATTATATCGTTCCAAAAACCTTAAAGTTTTATAATTGTACATTTAAGAAATATATGTTCAAGACTATCCACTTATTCCTTACAAAAACTACAAAGTGGAGAATCTATTTTTCCAATTTTATGCAAAAAAGTGTTTGTAGGTATTATTCTATTTAAGATCTTATATTGAAATTCTCTTCACCTAGTTTCTATAGTAACTATAAAAGGTAACGTATATATGCTCTTCCAGTTCAAGGATTCCTCACTCTCAATGTCATATTTAATTTTTGCTGTTTTTGGAGGTTCAGCCTTTTTTGAAACAATGAAGTCATAAATTTTCTTTGATTCTAGCTTTGTAAGTTCATTTTTTTCAGAATCACAAATGAGATATATCATTATTTTGATTCAGTGGGTATGTAATATATGGTATTTGGGATGAGTTACTTTTCAAAAGTTTTCACCATTCCCGACCCGGAGGCAATGCATTTTGCAGACTTAACGTTATATAAAATTTCAAAGCTGTAATCTTTAATTGAAATGTTTTATTTTCCAATTTCAAAGCACCATATTGGCATCAAATAGATGTCCAACTTTTTGTATGCCTTTTGCAAACAGACCTTCCTCAAAAACTGATTTTTTATCGATACAGATATAATTATTGTTCCAAAGAATTTGGTTTGCAACAAGTTCTAGATTGGATGGATTTGTTTTACTTCCGTTACAAGAAGACCAAGCTTCAATGCATTCCTTATAAAAATCTGGAACTGTCAGTGGTAGTTTGGAGAATTCGTAATCACAATCACATGTAAATACATACATACATAGCCCAATAAGATGATACGTAGCCCAATAAGATGATACATAGCCCAATAAGATGATACATAGCTCAATAAGATGTCACATAGCCCAACAAGATGATACATAGCCCAATAAGATGATATATAGCCCAATAAGATGATACATAGCCCAATAAGATGATACATGTTAATTCTTCACTGGACTCTAAAGATGACTTCCGCTCAGGTTGTCGAAATGTCAGTCACATCAAACAGTCCTTCTCAGGACTACACCCACCCGGATGATCATATCACTTCGATTAACATTCATTCACCTGGGTTCAGACCATTCTATACAAGATGATACATAGCCCAATAAGATGGTACATAGCCCAATAAGATGATACATAGCCCAATAAGATATATAGCCCAATAAGATGATACATAGCCCAATAAGATGTCACATAGCCCAATAAGATGTCACATAGCCCAATAAGATGTCACATAGCCCAATAAGATGGTACATAGCCCAATAAGATGGTACATAGCCCAATAAGATGGTACATAGCCCAATAAGATGGTACATAGCCCAATAAGATGATACATAGCCCAATAAGATGATATTAGCCCAATAAGACGATACATAGCCCAATAAGATGATACATAGCCCAATAAGATGATACATAGCCCAACAAGATGATATATAGCCCAATAAGATGATACATAGCCCAATAAGATGATACATAGCCCAATAAGATGATACATGTTAATTCTTCACTGGACTCTGAAGATGACTTCCGCTCAGGTTGTCGAAACGTCAGTCACATCAAACAGTCCTTCTCAGGACTACACCCACCCGGATGATCTTATCACTTCGATTAACATTCATTCACCTGGGTTCAGACCGTTCTATACAAGATATTACATAGCCCAATAAGATGATACTTAGCCCAATAAGATGATACATAGCCCAATAAGATGGTACATAGCCCAATAAGATGATACATAGCTCAATAAGATGTCACATAGCCCAATAAGATGTCACATAGCCCAATAAGATGTCACATAGCCCAATAAGATGTCACATAGCCTAATAAGATGTCACATAGCCCAATAAGATGGTACATAGCCCAATAAGATGGTACATAGCCCAATAAGATGGTACATAGCCCAATAAGATGATACATAGCCCAACAAGATATATAGCCCAATAAGATGATACATAGCCCAATAAGATGTCACATAGCCCAATAAGATGGTACATAGCCCAATAAGATGGTACATAGCCCAATAAGATGGTACATAGCCCAATAAGATGGTACATAGCCCAATAAGATGATACATAGCCCAATAAGATGATACATAGCCCAATAAGATGATACATAGCCCAATATGATGATACATAGCCCAATAAGATCATGATACATAGCCCAATAAGATGGTACATAGCCCAATAAGATGATACATAGCCCAATAAGATGTCACATAGCCCAATAAGATGTCACATAGCCCAATAAGATGGTACATAGCCCAATAAGATGGTACATAGCCCAATAAGACGATACATAGCCCAATAAGATGGTACATAGCCCAATAAGATGATACATAGCCCAATAAGATGATACATAGCCCAATAAGATGATATTAGCCCAATAAGATGATACATAGCCCAACAAGATGATACATAGCCCAACAAGATGATATATAGCCCAATAAGATGATACATAGCCCAATAAGATGATACATAGCCCAATAAGATGATACAATTAAATCAATGAAAATAAACATTGTAAATTTCAACTGCTTGCAGTGTGTACTGTACCTCAAATATTAATGCAATTCTCAAAGGAAGATGAAAAACAAACCTCAATAATAAACTTACTGAAACTTTGAACCTTGGTAGAATGTAGCACAAGTTGGACTGTAATGTGATTCAGACTGTACATTCTATTCTTTTTACAGATTTCAACCGTCATCCTATTCAGCTGACTATTTTCAGGAAGTTTTCAGAATAAAAGTAAGTAATGTTTACATTCATATTTTTTGAGTGAATTCTTACCACTGTTTTCATTGCTAAGTGCTGATCGAGACAACAGTTGTAATAATCAGAGTATTTAAAGGAAACTTAACAATTTATTTTATTGATGGCAGTCTATTGCCCAAATGTCCTGTCACAACTGTTGTCTTGATCAACTACACAAAGATGGCCACCATGATTTTTTATTGCAACTCTCTTGGCCATCAATAGCAATGAAAACAGTGGTGAAATGGAACAACAGCCTTTATTTTGAATAGTCATGACTTGTTATAATGATTAAATATTTTTCTTTTCTTTTCTTACTCCAGGTGAAACTTCATGCAATAGATGGCAATGGTGCTAGTATGGATGACATTAAATGCAAGATTGATCTTTAATTGGCAGTTGAAGTGCATGTGAAAACCAACATCAGCGATGACAAACAAAGAATTACCACAGCATCTGAGTCAAGTAGTAGGGGCTGGTAGTTAGTTATTAGTGTATAAGGTAGTTGGGGGCATCAGGTAGATGTCTGTCTGTCTGTCTTACACCTCCTGCTAACTGTCTGCCTGACATCAGGCAGGCAGTGGGGGGTGTCAGACAGACAGGATTAAGTTAGTGGGGGGTGTGTTATGCCTTGCACCCCCCCACTACCTTAAACCTGAGGCCCCTCACTTCCTGTCTGCCAAACAAGAGGCAGACAGGCAGTGGGGGGTGTCAGACAGACAGGTTTAAGTTAGTGGGGGGTGTGTTATGCCTTGCACCCCCCACTACCTTAAACCTGAGGCCCCTCACTTCCTGTCTGTCAAACAAGAGGCAGACAGGCAGTGGGGGGTGTCAGACAGACAGGTTTAAGTTAGTGGGGGGTGTGTTATGCCTCACACCCCCCACTAACTTAAACCTGTCTGTCTGACATCCCCCACTGCCTGTCTGCCTAACAGGCAGCAGGGGAAATTAGGCAGACAGTCAGCAGGGAATGTTAGGAAGAGAGGACGTAGGAGAACAGTAAAACAGGAAGTATGGTATAGGCAGAGGATTAGCATTAAACACTTCATATACTATTAGGCACTTTATTCCATATTATTAGTATACATACTTCATACTATTTGGGACTACTTACTATACTTGTATACTCTTATTATTAATATAGCTACAGATGGTTCAAATAAACATTTGACTTTATTCTTTTTGTTCTTAATGTTGTTGAATTCAAGAATGATCAATTAGACCCCTTTGCCATCATGGTGTACAGGTAAATGTTCTGTTCCCCCCTATTCTGTGTCCTGTGGGGTAAGGATAACGCCCCACAGGACACAGAATAGGGGGGAGCAGAACATTTACCTGTACACCATGATGGCAAAGGGGTCTAATTGATCATTCTAAAAAATGATCAATTAGACCCCTTCACCATCATGGTGTACAAGTAAATGGTCTGTTCCCCCTATTCTACACCCTGTTAGGTGCCCTGTGGGGACACTAATGAGGTACCCCACAGGACACCTAACAGGACAATAGGGAACAGAACATTCCCCTGTACACCATGCTGTTAAAAGGGTCTAATAGGACACTTGCATGATGGCATCATTTTACTACCACTATCAAAAATGCATTTCCTCATGAGAAACAGTAAGACAATTGCTGCTAATTAACTGACAAGATAAAGTTTGCAAGGGATTGTGGTAGTGGTAGTAAATGACGCCATTATACAAGTGTCCTATTGGCCATTCTTAAGTTAAGGAGAAAACATGGTTGAGTTAACATTGCAACAGCCTTAAAATGCACTGCAATGCCAAGTCCACCCTTTTTTCTCCACAACCTAAGAATGATTGAAAGCGTTTTCCACGGTTACTTATGATAAATATTGCAAAGGTGGTAGGAGCAATTTGTGAACAAAATCTTGAGATAAAAAGATTATTATAAGTGGTAAGAGCACAGTTTTTTCAAGAATTCAAAACAACAAAACTGTGTTGTAACCGTGGAAAGAAACGCTACTGTTTTAGCCTAAACCTCTTTTGGTCAAATACCCAGTTACATGTTAAAAAACAAATTGGAAATGAGGATGAAAAAGTGTTATTTTCACTACTAGTGGACTATTACATAACGATACATGGGACACATAACTACTCCAGATGTTAAAATTTTTGAAAAATACTTAAAAAAACTACTGTTGAAAGGAAGATCTTTCCCTTTTCAAAAACATTATTTTAAGATTTTTTAAGTTTCAGGCAAAAAGTGCCAAACTAGTTTTTAAATGAACAAAGGTGTTGCTGAGATGATGCTCTGAATATATGTTATGTATTATACAAACTGAGATGCATCCAATTCATCTCTTCCTGCAAACTTCATGATCAAATAGCTTGCTGTGTGTTGCTGATAGTCCAAAAAGGAAATATTGATTTATCAACTTTTAACTATATTTTGTGTTTTTGAGAAAACCACGAACTTATGCATGCTTATTCTCCCAAGGTATTCAACTCATTTCAGCCAAATTTGGTCAGTCGGTTCATACGCTATTGAAATAAAAAGATGTCTTGATTACTCATTTAGGCTGTGTTCACAATGTATGGCAGAGGGGGGGGGGGGGGGGGGGGGGGGGGGGGGGGAGGAAGGTGAAAATTTGAAATGTCCAGAATAATTCTTAACACCCCCTTAAAGTCATGCAAAAAAATACGATCCCTCCTAAGCAAGGTTTGTTGCTTCTTCTAAGAATTGTGCATCCCCCATTTTTCTGATAAAAAAGTGCCCATTTTTCCTAAGAAACTTTTCCCAATCCCCCTCTGCCATACACCATGAATGCAGCCTTAAGGTCTTTGTTCACAACAAAATCATTCTTTTCCATGAGAACCCAAGTAAAAACCCCTATTAACGAAAGTGCATAAAAGAAAATTAGAGATAATTTTTTTAGATCAACACGATTAGTTTAAAATACAGGGACATAATCTGTTTACACAAAGCAGTGGGAGAATAAGTTGCACTCTAAAAGTCACCTCAATTTTCTGAGATACCTAATATCTAACGAAATAAAGGAAAAATTGCCGAGATAAACTTGAACATTTCAGTTATTAAGCTTTCAGAAAATGACCGAATTGTGTCCCATGTAACCTTAAAGACCACTAGTAGCTCAGCCAATCAGAGCACAGGATTTGTTAATGACCAATAATAGTAGGTTTAGACTAAAATGGTGTAAATTCTAAAATGTTGACACCTGAGTCCGATGATAGTGAAATAGATTAATAGTAGGCACAACTGCTGTAATCATCGTTACTTTCCTCTTGAGTCATAACACTGGCCTGGTAGGAGAATGTCTTGCTGACCTCAGAATATGACTTGCTTTGCTAGAAGAATAAGAATGTATAGTTATTGTACTATATAGAACCATGAAAATCTATGTTTCCTATTAAGTCAACAAAGAAGCTTTATTCAATGAAAATAAAAAGGTCCAAGCCTACACAAAAGTTTCATTAATTTGTAAGGATGACCCCCTGAACTCCCAGCATACTTCACTGTATATCATATTTACGATTGGAATATTATTAATTCATATTATCATGGATTGAAAATAACATTGAATGAGCCGAATGAACATTGAATGAGCCGAATGAACATAGATCAAGCCGAATGAACATAGATCAAGCCGAATGAACATAGATCAAGAAGAATGAACCCGGATGAAGGTGAATGAACCCAGTTGAAGGTGAATGAACCCAGATGAAAGTGAATGAACCCAGATGAAAGTGAATCAACCCAGATGAGGTGAATCAACCCAGATGAAGGTGAATCAACCCAGATGAAGGTGAATCAACCCAGATGAAGGTGAATCAACCCAGATGAAGGTGAATCAACCCAGATGAAGGTGAATCAACCCAGATGAAGGTGAATCAACCCAGATGAAGGTGAATCAACCCAGATGAAGGTGAATCAACCCAGATGAAGGTGAATCAACCCAGATGAAGGTGAATCAACCCAGATGAAGGTGAATCAACCCAGATGAAAGTGAATGAACCCAGATGAAGGTGAATCAACCCAGATGAAAGTGAATGAACCCAGATGAAAGTGAATCAACCCACATGAAGGTGAATCAACCCACATGAAGGTGAATCAACCCACATGAAGGTGAATCAACCCAGATGAAAGTGAATCAACCCAGATGAAGGTGAATCAACCCACATGAAGGTGAATTAACCCAGATGAAGGTGAATCAACCCAGATGAAAGTGAATCAACCCAGATGAATGATCTTAAGGTGACTGACTATGTTTGGGAAAAAATATTTTTTTAAAGCAAAATTTAATGCTTATTTCAAATATGAAAATAAAAATGGGTAGTTCTTTGCTGACCATAAAGTTGCACAAATGGCAGCTAGTGAATTATCCTATAAACATGTACGTGTACATGGATATTCTTGACAAAAAGACAGTACATTGATTTGTCGTATTACTTTCTTTCAGTGCCCTCAAAAATGTCAAAGTTGAACAAAAAATCTTACAAAAATCTAAAAGAAACTTGCAAAATTTGTGGGTTTTGCCCTCTTGAAATGTGTATGGTTTTTCGATGAAATCAAAAAGACTATTCAGGGATTTTTGACAACGCTCACATCATAGGATCAAGACAAATGTTCAAAAGTAGGCTGTCACCTTAAATAAACAGGAATGAAGACTAATGAAAAGGTGAATAAACTTGGGTGAAGGAACCTAGATTAAAGTGCATGAACCCAGACGAAGGTAAAAACACCTAACAAGAAAAATAAGGTGAATGAAATGAAATGAAGATGAATAAAGGCTAATGAACCCAGATGAAGGTGAATGAACCAAAATGTTATTGAACCCAAATAAAGACAAATGTAAGCTACAGTAATGGACCCAAATGAAGGGTGAACTAAGCTAGAGTATATTATGGTGAATGATCATGTGCTGTTGCTAATTAGAGAGGTAACCGGTCATGACGCCCCCTTGTCATGACGCCCCCAGCCATGACGCCCCCACGTATACCATGACGCCCCCAGTCTGTACTACCATGACGCCCCCAGCGTAAACCATGACGCCCCTAGTCTCTATTAACACAAATTTAAGAAGACGTTTAACGATAATTATAATATGGCACTACAAACCAATGTAAATCGAACACTATTGGAGTTGTTTCTCGATCATTACGGCTTTAAATAACTCGTTTCTATGAGTTCACGTATCCACGAGTTAAAAACGATACCTACAAGCTGACAAACACTAAATCTCTGTTAGTAGTTAAGCAATGTACTTCTTGAAGTTCCAAAACATAATATAGCTGAATTAGGAGTTAAAGAACATCATTCAGATGCATTAGGAATCCAACCATAATTCTAAGACAATCATGTTCATTGATTAAAACTTTTATTTCGTGCGATCAAGTCACGCTGTTGTTATGAAGCACTTTCAACACGGCTTCGATAGCTTTTTCAAGTGATTCCAGCAATCGCCGGGAAAGACAAAATATTTCTTCAAGGCATCTGTTTACAGAATAGGTTTTGAAATTACGAACGGAAAGTTGAATAAACTCAACCTCGGAAGTAAATTAGACAGTGAGTGGAGGAATCGAAAGTGACACCTCGCTGTATATGTTCCCGGGTGTATTACAAACTCGATGAGTCACGTCAACGTATCACGTTTGTATTTAGATAACAGTAATATCATAGTTAACTATGATAATATGGTATACTCTTTTGATTTATTTTCCATTTTGTAAATTTAGAATATCATTTTAATATTAACTCTGAAGTTCATCTGTAATAATTGTTTTTGAGACGTGATTTGTGTTTCGCGTCACCAAGCGAAGACTCTTTAAACGTGAAGGAGTTGTGTTATAACAACAGTGTAACGACTTGAATATGGCAAACTACCCGATTTATGTGAGCAATCTTTGCTTGCTTTTCGAAATATTTATTAAAAACACACATGTTTCTCATCCAAGAAAGGTTATATGAATAAGGAAGCTATCAAAGTAGAAGAAACATTACGAATGAGTCAAAAACTTTAGAAGCGAATGAGTTGCTGTGGGTGACGACATACCCAGCAGTGAAAAGACTTGTAAAGTGAAAGCGGCAAACTACCCCGGTTTTCGTAAGAAATCTTTGCTGATTTACCAAAATATTTAGCAAAAACACACGTTTCAAAATTAAGAATAAGTCAAAAACTTCCTACACCAATGAACTATTAGGTTACGAGTCTGCGAACTACAACTTCTGAAAACAACTCGTTCATTCGAAAACAACTCGTTCGTTCATGCAAAGTTAATGGTCCTGTCAAAGGTTTTGGTTCTTTTACAGTGTTTTTCTTACTTTATTCACCAGCACTCTCTTTCTTTTGTGGTATATTTTCAGTGTCAAACTTTTTAGAGAAAGGTTTCAGAACTTATGCGTAACCGAAACAATAATAGGAAAGATCACTAGCGTTCTTAACACGGCAACTACAGCGTACTAACTTGAATTACGAATAATTTGTCGGACTTACGAAATTTTGTTGTCAAAATTTTGTTTTTTTCGTTATTTTTTTGTCGTTCTTGGATTTATGCTATGAATATTTTTAAACTTCTTATTAAATAAGTGTTAACATAGACTAGGGGCGTCATGGTTTACGCTGGGGGCGTCATGGTAGTACAGACTGGGGGCGTCATGGTATACGTGGGGGCATCATGGCTGGGGGCGTCATGACAAGGGGGCGTCATGACTGTAATTCCTATGTACTACCATTTTGCAAACATGGAGTGTTAAATTTTTTACTGTTTGTTTAGGTTTTGAAACGATTGGTTGTCTTGACACTTAGATGTGGTTTTGGGCATGCAGTATAGATTTTGAGTGTCAAAGCTCTTGGTATCATACTGCAAACCATAAGCTCCAAAGTGTAAACTAGGTCTCTCAGTAATTCTATCAGCTTGTTCTTGTCTGATCTTGTGCATATGAGCAATTTATCATCGCTTGTATGTTCCACATTCAAACTCTGGAATACCCGACCAAAACCACATCTAAGTGGACAAATTCCCATTCCACAGTTGCTTGCAAATAGTAGCAAGAGCACAGATCATAGAAAAGGGACCTCGATCAATTTGCTAATTACAAGTTTTGATAGATGTGTTGATCATCACAGTGAATGAGCAATCTAAGCGAACGCTGTAAAGAAAGACTTGAAAAAGTGATTTCCAGCTTCAACAGGAAGATTTACTTACTCGCCTGCAGATGAACTTTGGTTGGGTGTGAGCACTAACTCACAGCAACAGCATCTTCTTGTCTTCACGTCTATAATTGCATGTTTTTGGGCAATGTCTTTATGAGACTATGGAAAAGAAAACATTTCTTTGTGAACAAACTTCAGTTAAATCTTAAGTTTATTTCGAATTTGCACATGTGGTCGTTTGGTCATGAAGAATCATGTGGTCTGGAACTCGTGTTCTCAAGATAAAATTTGAAAGGAAAACTCACATCTGCAATGAACTTAATTAGGCTGGGTCTGGCACATGTCTGCCATCTTCTTTGAGAAAATGAATTTCCACCACAACTCACAGCAACAGCATCTTCTCATCTTCATGTCCATTATTTGCAGGGTTTTTTTGGACTGTCGTTATGAAACTATGAAGCAAAATTTAAAAAAACATTAGCTTATTTCTAGTTGAGCAAACTACAGTAAGCTTAACTTTATCACGAATTTGCACGTGGTCGTTTTATAGTCTTGGAAAGATCATGGGATCTGGAACACGTGTTCTCAAATTTGATTTTGAAAGGAACCAAGAGTGGAAGTTTTGATATAAGAACATACTACGAGTTTAACAAACTCACCTGCAGTTGAACTTTGGTTCGACGCGAAGTCCGCCATCTTCTCTGAGGAAATTATTTTCCTTTATAACTTACAGCAACAATATCTTCTCATTTAAAATTTGCAGCCATTATTTGCATGGTTTTGTATAAGGTCGTTTTAAGAATATCAAAAAATGAAAGACTATTCCTAGACGAAAGATCCAACCAGATTATCGTCAATGCACGAAGTACATGTGCTCCTCTCTCGTTCCTCTTGTGATTTACATAAAAGAGACAGGGATCCCATTATTTTCATTCTCGTTCCCCAACCGGGCCTGCGCTATTGCCAGCCAGCAGAGTTTCAAAACTGAAAAGGAAGCAAAAAATTGATAATTCAATAAGATACCTTTTTTTCAATTTCTGACATTCACCAATTTTTTATTTTCATAGTACGAAAACAAAAGACAGTTTTTGCAATTGTAAAACCACAGTCTTACGAGAACTCTGAGTTCGTGGATTGGGTGTTGGGCTTCCTGTGGCGTTTATGAGATTTTTAAAATTCCCCTGCAACTATACCGTTTTAAAATACAGTTTAATGCTTACAATCCATTTATTGTGCTTCATTTTGTCATTCTATGCATTTTATGCTGTCTATTTGGGTAGTTAATATTCGCTCCTGCATGCACTAAGGGGGGTGGGAGGTGGGAATACTGCGCTCTTTAATCTCTAGAGCATAAAAGGATAATAATCGATAAGAACTGGCAAAGTTTGAGAAAAATCACCCCAATGAAAAGAAACAAAAATGATTTCCAAAAGTCATAATTAAGCTTTCTTAATTACTTCTTCCTCCTTCCCCTGCAGCCCATCCTCCCTTCCCATGCAACCAATCCTCACTTCCCCTGCAACCCATCCTCCCTTCCCCTGCAACCCACCTTCCCTTCTCCATATCCTCCCTCCCACTGCTCTGCATCCTCCCTTCACCTCCAAACCATCCTCACTTCCACTGCTCAGCATACTCCCTTCCCCTGCAACCCACCTTCCCTGCTCCACATCCTACCTCCCACTGCTCTGCATTATCCCTTCACCTCCAACCCATCCTCACTTCCACTGCTCAGCATACTCCCTTCCCCTGCAACCCATCCTCCCTTCCCTTGCAACCCAAGCTTTCTTCTCCTGCTCTACATTCTCCCTTCTCCTGCAACCCATCCTCACTTCCACATCCTCCCTTCCCCTGCAACCCAATCTTCCTTCTCCAGCAACCCATCCTCACTTCCATTGCTCCACATCCTCCCTTCCCCTGCAACCCATCCTCACTTCCACCGCTCCACACCCTCCCTTCCCTTGCAACCCATCCTCACTTCCATGTAAAAAGGTGTTACATAATGGGGTTATTATACCCTTCGATGTGCCCTGTACTGTAAACATTAAAAAATTGTACTAAATATAGTTTGCACTTCATAATGCAATATAGTGGAATAACGTTTTTTGGTACTTATTGATTCATCATTTAGTGTTTACTAGGAATTAGTGCTGCTAGTTGTATAGTATCGTTCAGCAGGTATAATGCTTGCATCAACAACAACAACAACAACAACAAAATACTGTCTTTTTAGATCTATTTGCTGACAACTTTGTAAACAAAGGTTCAGGTTACAAGGAAAAGAGGATTATTATTAGAGACCTTCAGCATGACGTTCTTGCTAAGTAATGCAAACCACAAACTGGAGTTCAAGGTCAGGCATTTTCCATCAAACTTTTACATTTAGCTAGACTTTATAACGAAGCTATTGCTGGATTCACTGTGATCATGTGATGTTCACTGTAATCATGTGTATTCATCATTGATTGCTGTGAATACACATGATCACAGTGAACACACATGATTACATTTAATACACATGATTACAGTGATAACAGTGAATACACATGATTGCATTGAACACACATTATCACAGTGAATACACATGATTGCAGTGAATACACATGATGACAGTGAACACACATGATTGCAGTGATAACAGTGAATACACATGATAACAGTGAACACACATAATAACAGCGAATACACATGATCACAGTGAACACACATGATGACAGTGAATACACATGATTACAGTGATAACAGTGAATACACATGATTGCGCTGAACACACATTATCACAGTGAATACACATGATTACAGTGAATACACATGATGACAGTGAACACACATGATGACAGTGAATACACATGATTACAGTGATAACAGTGAATACACATGATCACAGTGAACACAAATGATAACAGTGAACACACATAATAACAGCGAATACACATGATCACAGTGAACACACATGATGACAGTGAATACACATGATTACAGTGATAACAGTGAATACACATGATCACAGTGAACACACATGATAACAGTGAATACACATGATTACAGTGATAACAGTGAATACACATGATCACAGTGAACACACATGATGACAGTGAATACACATGATTACAGTGATAACAGTGAATACACATGATTGCGCTGAACACACATTATCACAGTGAATACACATGATTACAGTGAATACACATGATGACAGTGAACACACATGATGACAGTGAATACACATGATTACAGTGATAACAGTGAATACACATGATCACAGTGAACACACATGATAACAGTGAACACACATGATAACAGCGAATACACATGATCACAGTGAACACACATGATGACAGTGAATACACATGATAACAGTGAATACACATGATTGCATTGAACACACATTATCACAGTGAATACACATGATTACAGTGAACACACATGATTACAGTGATAACAGTGAATACACATGATTGCATTGAACACACATTATCACAGTGAATACACATGATTGCAGTGAATACACATGATGACAGTGAACACACATGATTACAGTGATAACAGTGAATACACATGATAACAGTGAACACACATAATAACAGCGAATACACATGATGACAGTGAACACACATGATAACAGTGAACACACATGATAACAGCGAATACACATGATCACAGTGAACACACATGATGACAGTGAATACACATGATAACAGTGAATACACATGATTGCATTGAACACACATTATCACAGTGAATACACATGATTGCAGTGAATACACATGATTACAGTGAACACACATGATTACAGTGATAACAGTGAATACACATGATTGCATTGAACACACATTATCACAGTGAATACACATGATTGCAGTGAATACACATGATGACAGTGAACACACATGATTGCAGTGATAACAGTGAATACACATGATAACAGTGAACACACATAATAACAGCGAATACACATGATCACAGTGAACACACATAATAACAGTGAACACACATGATAACAGCGAATACACATGATCACAGTGAACACACATGATGACAGTGAATACACATGATAACAGTGAATACACATGATTGCATTGAACACACATTATCACAGTGAATACACATGATTACAGTGAACACACATGATTAGTGATAACAGTGAATACACATGATTGCATTGAACACACATTATCACAGTGAATACACATGATTGCAGTGAATACACATGACAGTGAACACACATGATTACAGTGATAACAGTGAATACACATGATTACAGTGAACACACATGATAACAGTGAACACACATAATAACAGCGAATACACATGATCACAGTGAACACACATGATGACAGTGAATACACATGATAACAGTGAATACACATGATTGCATTGAACACACATTATCACAGTGAATACACATGATTGCAGTGAATACACATGATTACAGTGAACACACATGATTACAGTGATAACAGTGAATACACATGATTGCATTGAACACACATTATCACAGTGAATACACATGATTACAGTGAATACACATGATGACAGTGAACACACATGATTACAGTGATAACAGTGAATACACATGATCACAGTGAACACACATGATGACAGTGAATACACATGATAACAGTGAATACACATGATGACAGTGAACACACATGATTACAATGATAACAGTGAATACACATGATCACAGTGAACACACATGATGACAGTGAACACACATTATCACAGTGAATACACATGATTACAGTGAACACACATGATTAGTGATAACAGTGAATACACATGATTGCATTGAACACACATTATCACAGTGAATACACATGATTGCAGTGAATACACATGACAGTGAACACACATGATTACAGTGATAACAGTGAATACACATGATTACAGTGAACACCCATGATAACAGTGAACACACATAATAACAGCGAATACACATGATCACAGTGAACACACATGATGACAGTGAATACACATGATAACAGTGAATACACATGATTGCATGAACACACATTATCACAGTGAATACACATGATGACAGTGAACACACATGATTACAGTGATAACAGTGAATACACATGATTGCATTGAACACACATTATCACAGTGAATACACATGATTGCAGTGATACACATGCTTACAGGGAACACACAGGATTACAGTGATACAGTTGAATACACACTGATTACCAGTGAATACCACATGATTACAGTGATAAACACATGATTACAGTGGATAACAGTGTAATACACATGATTGCATTGAACACACATTATCACAGTGAATACACATGATTACAGTGAATACACATGATGACAGTGAACACACATGATTACAGTGTAACAGTGATACACATGATCACAGTGAACACACATGATGACAGTGAATACACATGATAACAGTGAATCCCATGATTGCATTGAACACACATTATCACGTGAATACACATGATTGCAGTGAATACACATGAGACAGTGACACACATGATTACAGTGATAACAGTGATACACATGATCACAGTGAACACACATAATAACAGCGAATACACATGATTGCAGTGAATACACATGATGACAGTGAACAACATGATTACAATGATAACAGTGAATACACATGATCACAGTGAACACACATGATGACAGTGAATACAAATGATTGCCTTGAACACACATTATCACAGTGAATTACACATGATTACAGTGAACACACATGATTAGTGATAACAGTGATACACATGATTGCATTGAACACACATATCACAGTGAATACACATGATGACAGTGAACACACATGATTACAGTGATAACAGTGAATACACATGATTACAGTGAACACACATGATCACAGTGAATACACATGATTGCAGTGAATACACATGACAGTGAACACACATGATTACAGTGATAACAGTGAATACACATGATTACAGTGAACACACATGATAACAGTGAACACACATATAATAGCGAATACACATGATCACAGTGAACACACATGATGACAGTGAATACACATGATAACAGTTAATACATATGATTGCATTGAACCCACATTATCACAGTGAATACACATGATTACAGTGAAACACACATGATTAGTGATAACCAGTGATACACATGATTGCATTGAACACACATTATCACAGTGAATACACATGATTGCAGTGAATACACATGACAGTGAACACACATGATTACAGTGATAACAGTGAATACACATGATTACAGTGAACACACATGATAACAGTGAACACACATAAGAACAGCGAATACACATGATCACAGTGAACACACATGATGACAGTGAATACACATGATAACAGTGAATACACATGATTGCATTGAACACACATTATCACAGTGAATACACATGATTACAGTGAACACACATGATTACAGTGATAACAGTGAATACACATGATTGCATTGAACACACATTATCACAGTGAATACACATGATTGCAGTGAATACACATGATTACAGTGAACACACATGATTACAGTGATAACAGTGAATACACATGATTGCATTGAACACACATTATCACAGTGAATACACATGATTGCATTGAACACACATTATCACAGTGAATACACATGATTGCAGTGAATACACATGATGACAGTGAACACACATGATTACAATGATAACAGTGAATACACATGATCACAGTGAACACACATGATGACAGTGAATACACATGATTACAGTGAATACACATGATTGCATTGAACACACATTATCACAGTGAATACACATGATTGCAGTGAATACACATGATGACAGTGAACACACATGATTACAGTGATAACAGTGAATACACATGATCACAGTGAACACACATGATGACAGTGAATACACATGATAACAGTGAATCACATGATTGCATTGAACACACATGATTACAGTGAATACACATGATTACAGTGATAACAGTGAATACACATGATCACAGTGAACACACATGATCACAGTGAACACACATGATCACAGTGAACACACATGATAACAGTGAACACACATGATAACAGTGAACACACATGATAACAGTGAACACACATGATAACAGTGAACACACATGATTACAGTGATAACCGTGAATACACATGATAACAGTGAACACACATGATAACAGTATCGCTATAAGTATATCGTGTAATATACAGTGTTCAACCATGAATAATAGTACCATTACATGGGGTCTTACATGGAGTACTGACCCATCTCGAAGTAAGTGAAGCACCTGAAGTAAACCAATCACCTCAAGTAAGTGAAGCACCTGAAGTAAGCCAATCACCTGAAGTAAGTGAAGCACCTCAAGTAAGCCAAGCACCTGAAGTAAGTCAAGCACCTCAAGTAAGTCAAGCAGCAAAAGTAGCCATGAAAGCGTCACACACACCATGAGACAACAGGTAATAGTGCCACTTCATGAGGTCTTACAAGAAGTACAGACTCGTACCCAGTCGTCATTTGTTTCAGGCTTTTTTGCGCGCGGTGGCTTCGCATTTCTCTTTCGTCCTTCCCATGATGCACCGGGAACTCACTAAATCCTTCCCATCAACCACAGCGTGAGATCAATAAGACAAGAGAAGCGACTGGGTACGAGTCTGCATGAAATACTAACCGGAAAAAGACCTAGAGAACCTTCGAACAAAGCAAGTCACATGACTTGTGGTAACCCGCCTCGCCTCGGGGAACACCGCAAGTATAGCAGCTACCTTGCAGGTAGCCCGAGTAACGAGACACGAAAAAGCTTTGAATTAAAGTTAAATTTAATGTAATAAAAAGGTATAACTAGCTAAAACTAGTGTGAGCTGCGTCGGTGTTTCTAATAAAACAGTAATGATGAAAAGGTAAATTATACACCGTGAAAAGATGAAAAAACTTACTGACGAGGGACGAGTGTGAGATGTGAGAGCGGTGGTACGGTGGTGGTGGTGTTCTGAGATGCGTTCCTTCTTCCTTAAGCGTAATTATCCTGCTCATGTTATTGATCGCGCTATTCGTAAAGTTTCTACTATTGATCGTACCACCGCTCTCACATCTCACACTCGTCCCTCTAATGACCGCATTCCTTTCACTCTTACGTATCATCCTATTAACATTTCCATTAAGCCCATTGTTAACCGCAACTTTTCTCTGCTTGACTCAGATACCCGCACTTCTGCTATTTTCAACAACCGCCCTCTCTTTTCCTATAAACGTGATCGTAATCTCCGTTCTTTCTTGGTCAAGGGAGTTCTTCCCTCTAACAAAGAACCTGGTACTTTTCGCTGTTCTCGTAAACGTTGTTATACTTGTCCTCACATAGCCTCTCACACTTCTGTTGTCGGTCCCAAATCTACTGTTAAAATCACTGACCATTTTGTTTGTACCACTTCTAATGTTGTATATTGTATTAAATGTACCCGCTGTAATCTTTTATATGTGGGTGAGACTGGCCGCCGTCTTGGTGATCGCATTTGCAATCATCTTTATGATATTCGCAATAACGATCCTACCAAACCAGTTTCCCGCCATTTTAATCTAACTAACCATTCTCTTTCTGACTTCATTGTTTTCGGTCTTTCTTTGCTTAACGGCAACAATGATTGTCGCAAGACCAAAGAAATGCGGCTTATTCACCTATTGGGCACTCTTAGTCCCAACGGGATTAATGAACGCTTTATTTTCAACTAACCTTTCCTTTTGTCTTTTGATTGTTTGTTTTTGTTTCCTTGCCTACCTTGCTCTCATTGGTTTCTTTTGTCTTATTCTATCATATATACACTCCTTTCTACCACTTCTTTCTCTTTTACTCCGACGAAGGACTAGCGTCCGAAACGTCAGTAAGTTTTTTCATCTTTTCACGGTGTATAATTTACCTTTTCATCATTACTGTTTAAATTTAATGTATTGATTTTCAAAGCCGACACTTTTCGCTACTGCTGGGAAATCAGTGTACTAATGAAAAGAAGAGATAACTAGCTAAAAACTAGTGTGAGCTGCGTCGGTGTTTCTAATGAAACCGTTATGATAAAAGGGTAAATTATACACCGTGAAAAAACGAAAAAGCTTACTGACGTTTCGGAAGCTAGTCCTTTGTCGGAGTAAGAGGGCTAGCGCAGGACTAGCGTCCGAAACGTCAGTAAGTTTTTTCATCTTTTCACCGTGTAAAATTGACCTTAATGAAAGTGTATAGAGTCATAAAAAAATTAGAAAACAAAAGATTTAGAGTAAAGTACAGTGCTAAATATGCTAAGGTGACTGCCTACTTTTGAAAATTGATTTAAACTTTTTTTAAAACATCGATTTTCCGAATTGAAATTTAATGCTGATTCCAAATCTGGAAAGAAAAATTGGGTGTCCCGAGCTTGTTTTCGAGATAATCAGCATTTAATGGAAGCCTACGCACGAGCTTTTGGAGTAAAATCTGCGCCACCGGAAGTGATTAGGGAAAAAATAAGATCCATAAGATCAAAGTTATTTGTAGACTATATGATAGCACAAATGAAGGCTAGTCAATCATTCTACAATAATACATGGATATTTTCAACAAAAAGACAAAAAGATAAATTGTTTTCTTATATTTTGTAGTTTTGGTGCTCTTAAAAATCTCATAAAGTCGAACAAAAATCTTTACGAAAATCTATTTTTTCATGTGTTGCTGATTTAAACTTTTTCTTAAATGTTGATATAACATAGATTTTTGGGAGTTTTTTCGAATGAGCTATTAAAAAATATAGAGTCCCGTGCAAAATTTGAGGGTTTTGCCCTGTTGAAGCTCAAAACGCGTATGGTTCTTCAATAAAATATGGTAGATTTTTCAGCGGTTTTTGAGCGCGCGCTCATCGTGGGCTCAATTCGAACGTTCAAAAGTAGGCAGCCACCTTAAAAAAAAAGCCAGATTATCCATAGGGAACTTGTCAGTTTCGTAGGTTTTGTAAACACTTCAAGCTGACTCTTGCTCAATCAATTTAATATATGATTTGCTTCAAAGCTAAACAAAAAAGACAAAGTACGAAACAAAGTGGAAATCTAAGATAAACTATAAGGAGGATTGCTTATCTTAGCATGGATTGCTCATCTTAGCATTGATTGCACATTTAAATTAAGGGAACTATTTCTAATGTCAACGAGCATAAGAAGGCTGGCACAGGGAAACCAATCTCCAATATTTGCCAAAGGGCAGTTTGATATTCGTTTTACTTGTGGTAGACGGTAGACATCTTTAGATATTGCATCTTTTTCTTCCAGCTGAACGCGATGTGTCCAGTAAATCTTATCTACACGACACATATCCTTCTTCAATAGAAGGTTTTACTAAAGGTGGCGCGCATCCAAATTTAAGGAACTTGACGGACCACGATACCAAAACACGAGCTTTATGACGAGCATTATCAAACATTTCTAGTAGATGTTTTTCGATTAGAAATCATAAAATCGATTATTCTCCTCTTTTAATATAAAACTGGCTTCTCAATTTCACTGAATTTGAGTCTTTTCAGTTTTGTGGCCCGTCAAGTTGGATGCGTAGGCAATCTTGAGTAAACGGTCCTATTGCTATTATTACTTACTCTCCCATTATCTTTGCAATATTACATTAAATAATTTTGAAATAAAAAGAAACTTAATACTAAATTGAAGATCATTTTTTACATTTTTCATTCAGCCATCTTTAGAGAATCTAAAGCTTTGTTTAACTTTTGAAGTTCGGTTTCGACTTGCTTGATCTGGAAAAGAAATTCAGAATTCAGTATTCTGTCAATCAAGTAGAATGGTATTTTTCATCGACTGGCGAAGACGTACAAGGGCTTCTCTGCATTCAGGTAGTTTATCATTCTTTTTTTTTTTTTTTTTTTTTAAAACTTTCTCTCATCCAATTATCCGAGTGAAGTAGTTTCCCCTAGTCCGCTTTTATTCAA
Organism: Actinia equina; assembly: GCA_011057435.1. Lineage (NCBI taxonomy): Eukaryota > Metazoa > Cnidaria > Anthozoa > Actiniaria > Actiniidae > Actinia > Actinia equina. The sequence continues at coordinate 30,176 of WHPX01000713.1, forward strand.
GTAGTATTACCTTTTCAGTGTTTTGCTGACGTATATTCTCTGGAACCTAAAAAGAAAATATAAAATAAGCGATAATGGTGCTTATGAGCAAACAAAGTCTCGTCGAGTTTTGCTTGAGTTTGGATGAAAAAATCATATCAGTGAGTAGCCAGAACTGATTCTGCTGATTTCAGATTCTCGTTTCAATCAGTCCTGTTAAAATAATGAAAGCCTACAGCCACTGTTAGAAACAGTGTTTGAAAAACTCCCTTTAGTCCTCGGGATTGGTTTCATGTCGGGAAACGGCCCAATTAGCAGAAATACTCACGAAAATAAGAATTTCAGATTCCCGTTTCAATCAGTCCTGTTAAAATAATGAAAGCCTACAGCCACTGTTAGAAACAGTGTTTGAAAAACTCCCTTTAGTCCTCGGGATTGGTTTCATGTCGGGAAACGGTCCAATTAGCAGAAATACTCACGAAAATAATAAAATATTTTTCTCGCGCACTGATTGGCTATTTGTTCAATGAGAGGCAATAAGCTGGCGTCAATGAGTGCGCGCACTTCCCGTTGGTTGTTTTGATCGTCGAAAAAATGCGCGTTAGTGAATTGTGATAAGGAATAAATCGAGGTCCCTCTTCTATGGTCTGTTTAACGAATCGAATACCCAACGCAATTAAACTGTCCGGCAGTAATGATACCAAATACTTCAATATTTTTTTCATTATTTGAAAAGATTTATCAGTCGATTCGAAACTTGCAAACACTACAAGTATCACACAGATGTACTCATGGTTAACTTTAAACACAATTCGCTGACTTTTCCCTGACCCCTGGGAACCCTGTTTTAGCTTTGTTATTAGCTATTGTCTTGTTGTTGGCTGTACCTTGGTTTCGTACTCTGGTATATGTGTAGACTCTAATAGCTTTTGGATCTGCTGATCGAGCACACCTTTCTTGTTTTCTAATTTGCTGATCTCCTTGGGAATATCAACCAATCCCTAAAGAACATATTTTACAATGAATGAACTTATTAACAGAATACAGGAAGCCTGGACGTCTATCATAAATAGCAGACGTGTACACCTAGAAAGAATCAAAACAAGGCTTGCCTTTAGCAGCAGATGCACTTCACATTTATCCTGCACAGTTCCAACAGCACAACCAGCTGGAGGTCGTTCATGACATAACACATGTAATCTAAATATAAACATTATATAATAATTTAAAAAAAATATATGTAATCATCGTTATTATAATTAAGAACTATAAAAGGTGTGTGCATGTCTGTACCATAATATAGACATGCAAGGAGCCGTGTAGGGCACGAGAGAAGCAAGCAATTCGAGTGCTCAATGAACAATTTTGAGCGAGCCTGTATCTTTCGTCAACCAAATATTTTATAAAGCCTTCAGCCCGTCCTCAATGACACGTGGACGTATAATTTTGAGGTCACAACAGAGATAAACAGTGATTTTTTTCAGACGTAAAGTTAATGGTTCATTCTAGTTTACGAAATGCATATTAAAACAGTTTTACTATAATAATTTTACAGAGAATTGTGGGGCATTTTGCGGGTTACTTCGGTTTTCCATATTCTCCGAACTCAGTTTGTTTTTTTCTATCTCACCTTGCTGAGTACAGCCATATTTAGAAAGGAATTTTTTTAGTGGTAGATTTGAGCAATAAACGCCAAAGTAAAGTGGAAATTTTTATAAAAGACATTGCATTTATTCCTTTTGAAAAGTAATTGTCGAGTTGATGTTCTTGGGCGTTAATGTGTTTTGGGCTCTTGCAGCAACTCATTTTAGTCCTCGCAAAGCCTTGCTCTACGCCCAAGAACAGCATCAACTCTATTGTTATATTCCGTGAGTGATATACTTACCTGCTTGAACCACTTAGAGCTACAATTGTGTTAGCATACTCCTTGATCACATTTGCAAGAGAATCATCAGAGAAGATGGAATACACTGAAACAATTACGAAAAGGATAAATAAATAACTGTTTTATAATATTCTTCAAATTTAATTGTAGACGTTACCTTCAGGTTTAGCTTTGTTAGCATGATACTCTTGTCTGATTGAGCGAATTGTTTTTACAATACTCATTGCAAAGTCCACATTAGTCTCCAATTCTTCATCCTTCCATGGCAACTAGGAGAATAACCACAATGATCATCAATACGCATCCATCCATGTGTGGGTAACAACCACGATGGACCACCTACCAACCCCCTGCTGACTACCTACCAACATCCTACTATCACCAATCTACACCCTACTGACCACCTACCAACACCCTGCTGACCACCTACCAATACCGTGTTGACCGCCTACCAACACCCTACTATCACCAATCTACACCCTAATGACCACCTACCAACATCCTACTGACCACGTACCAACACCCTGCTGACCGCCTACCAACAACCTACTGACCGTCTACCAACACCCTAATGACTGCCTACCAACACCCTACTGACCACCTACCACCAACCTACTGACCATCTACCAACACCTTAATGACTGCCTACCAGATACTGTCAACTCAGATACATATTTATTACAGTGACTTACATCTTTAGGGTAAGGTGTGACACAAATGCTTGGTGGTGCCTCCTTGTGTCTCTTTGGGAGTCTTTGGAATAGTTCCTCAGTGATAAATGGCATGAATGGACTCAAAAGAATAAGTCCATTCTCCAAGCATGTGAAACTTAACAAAAGTCAAGGTCAATGAAGCTGGTTTCATATAGCCTTACAAAACAGATCTCCCTACACCTGTCCCCCTGAAAAAGTAACGTCTGACAATGAGACAGAAAATTTTATGATGACGTAGGCAAAGTAACCCAAACCACAATTAATAAATTATTTGCACACGTGTGGATTTAAAGGTGGTCGTAGAGCATAATTTATCTTTAGATTCATTGCAAGAATTTGAATTTACATATGATTAAAGATTTTATGAGTAAAAGCTCTCACTGACTTGACAGGGCCATAGCCACCAGTATGGTTGGTCTAGTTTCAACCAGACCAACTTTCAGGAAAAAAAGACTGAAAACCTTTGAAAACTGGATTAATAAGAAATTTGTGGCTACGGCCCCTGCTTGATGATAAAGGTGAGAGAAAATTCAAGAACTTATCCATAAACCACTACAAATTTAATACCATCTTCGCTGTACAGGCTGAGTTGCTGAGCCTGAGAAAGGCTACAGAAAGTTCAAAGATGCAAACAAAAATCGAGAATCTTGGCCAAGTTCATTTTTGATACTTTCAAAGTGGGGTCTTTTGAAAGACCTTTTCTTTACCTCAACCAGAAAAGATACATTTTATCATAGTAAACTGACTTCAAAAGGTAATCAATCCTCTATCACCCAAATCCAATCAGTATACGATACAACTGTTATGAAGCAATTTCATTTCAAGGACGTTCATGTGCAAAAAGATTCCATCGTCAGACGTTTTTAAATTTTGAACAATGACAGTGCATCACACTAGAAGTAAAATAAGCAAATAAAAAAACGGGGTCCCGGACTTCCTTTAGCTGTCAAAATATGTGGAAGTTCACCCTTTTTATGGTAAAAACTCATGTTCAATGTAAACATGTCATCTGAATAGTGATATCACTACTGCCACAAGCAGTATTCAAGTGTTAACTTATTCATTAAGTTCAACCAATCACGAATGTTACCCAGATCTGGGTAGTGCCTTGTCATTAGTATAGGATTTTCCCTCTTATCACTTAGACGTTACTTTCGCAGGGGGACAAGGGAGCAAAAGTATGTCTGTCTCCTCAAACATGAATAGGCAGTGTAGTAAAAGAAAGAATTAGCCATATAGCAAGGATACAGAGTGTTGCAAGCAGTATGGACTGTCTTTGCATTGCCTTCTTGAAACACTGGCTTCAGAGATTCCTGGCAATTAAATAAATAAAAATACAATAATAAATCCCCTCTATTTAGGTGTCTAGTTATATTCTAGTACTTTCACACTCATAATTAGGTCAGTTTTTTACCTACCCACACTACCACTACATTAAATATTCTATGTAACTTCCTTTTTTACAAGGGTAGAACTTAATAGCCAGTGGCAAAAAAACCTGTGGCCCTCATTCCGTGATCGAATTGGAATTTAGGAGTTGATTTTTGTGGAGGGAGGAAAACCGGAGAACCCGGAAAACCCTCGAAGCACAGGAGAGAACCAACAAACAACTCTATTCATAACACCGAAGCTGGCAGGACTGGAACTGGGGTCTCATTGATGAGAGGCAAGCATTCCCACTGCTACCCCACCCGTGCTACCCCAACAATGTTCACAATGCACACATTGCTCAACTCACATGCTTTCTGTGGCTATTGTCTTACAAAGGCATAGAAGCTATGTCATCTTGTTGTAACATTGTCTGTCAGTAACTCTTTCCCTTCACAACTTTACTCAAGGATTTACTGTCAGAATGTTTTTTATATCATTATGATCCACTTGTTGTTTCAGAAATATAGTTAATACTCATCAAATTCCCACCTTTCTCTACTTACATTTGTGTTATTTGCATCACACTTAAAAGGTAGAGAGAGAAATAAACACGAAGTCACAAACCCAACTTACAAACTACTTTTCCCTGGCAATATTCTACATTATAACAGTAGTCACATGCAGTCATAGACTGCCTAAGTTTCTTAAGTTGGAGCAAACCAAAGAACAGAAAAAAACCATCATAGCATGGTAGAGAACAGAACATCGAAAAAACTAAATTCATATGTGCTGTCCTCAGGGCTTAAAAAAGTGACCCCCCCACCCTTTGGAACCACCAATGTGAGAGGCAAGGTATTAGCAGTGTCTACACAACACCCATGCCACCCCAAAAGCCATGCATAATTAGTTAAATAACATCACTATAATACACCATTTCGCTAATACTCAGGTCATGCTACGTATAGATGATGGGATGGCCAATCAAGGGGTGAACAAAACACAAGGGAAGAAGAAAACTACAGTGTTTTTGATAATAAAATGTTGATTTCTTCACGATTTATTGAGTATTTCTTTTACATCTCATACAACCGACTACCAACATGTTTATAAGTATACAGCAACAATGAAATTTAACCCATTGAATTTTAAAGCTTAGTTTACCGTCTTCAAACGACCCCTGACCAAGAGAACGATTGATGCTTAACTTTCTCATTATTAATGTCTGAAATTATTCAAAGAAAGGCACAAAAGTACGAAAACTGGATCGTAAAACTGCCTAAACCCTATTTATGCATGACCTTTATAATGGGTAGCATGGGTGGTGTGGTTTGCGCTGCTAATGCCTTGCCTCACTTTCTTCTTCTCTTGTGTTTTGTTTGCTCCCTGTGTGGACAGGTAACTACACGGCTAATCTCATCATCTAACAAGACCCGAGTGTTAGCAAAGTGGCGTATTCAATTTGCTAAGCAAAAGCACTTACCAAGTAAACATCACATAACTCATAAAGCCAAAAGTTGTAGATGGCAGAAGTAACAGTTGGAAAGTCGTAATTGGAAAACCCTTCATTACAAGACTTTTCTGCAGATGACAAGCGACTGAGAATCCATCGATCCATTAAGCTCTCATTCCCTTGTAACTTGAAATAAAAATACAAAAAATCATGTTGGTTATGATCTCATCATGACTGAATATAACTTGTTGAGTGCTACCAACTCTGATTTAAACTCATTCTCTCTCTTCCTCAGCCAAGCAAGGGGTTATAGAAGACTGTATGCTATTTTTGTTTCATATGCCAGTCTCCCTCTTTTAGCCAGAACACTTGCAGGTAGCCCATTAATTAATTTAAACATAGACATTGATCTGAATTCGACATGGCAATTGCAAGAGCACAGCAAATCTTTATTCTACATCTTTCAACTGGGCGTGACTGATACAACACAACCATGTATTTGCTGACATACATTTGAACAGGATACTTTTTTCTATCAAAAGGAAATTGATGTATCACTGTTTTTGATGTTATTTTTAAGGTGGTCCACGAAGATGTGGTCCATGAAAGGTGGACAGGATCATGAACTGGGCCCACGAAGGTGGTACAGTACATGGACCAGGGTTCCATACTTTGTATTCTCCTAAGGATTTTTGAACTTCATGCGAGCTTACACAACACATGGAGCACAATAGATATGACAATCTTCTTGAGGTTATCTGTGTGTAAAAATAAGTGGTTTGTACCTCTAGCTTTTCACTTGGTTGAAACTCATTCCCAAGACTAGACAAGGCAAATTTGGTGGCATTCCAAAGCTTGTTACAAAAATGTCTGTAACCCTGCACACGTAGCACATCCAAATTGATATCTCTTCCTGAAAATAACATCAATCAATTAAAACAATACAAAATGGAATGAAAAATTCAATTAATTTAGGATCTATTGAGAATTTCAAAGGGGAACCTAGCAGGAAAATCATCTGAATTTTAATTCAGCTGAAACTTTACTGGAATAACCCTTAAAGGTCTAATAATCACTGGTTAAAGTTTTTTCCTGATATTTGGATGGCAAGTATTGTGTTTTGACGAATTTTTATAGGAGTATGTGACGTCATACTCTCAACACTAAACATCGTTCTATACATTTCTTTGTATTTTGTAATCAAAATATCTTCTAGTTTTATACTCAGTATTGAAGAAAAGATACCATAAAAATATTCTAACCACAACTGATGTACATTCAGTCCCTAAGCGGACCTTTGGGCTTAAAAGAATTAAAGTAAAACATGAAATTATCTATGAAGTAATGTATAGAGCAATGTTTATTAGCGTTGAAAGTAACCAAAAGTTTTTTGTAAAGTACATTCTTGGCAAACAGAATGTTGACAATCTATTTTATTATTAAACAACTGAAGATTCATGAAAATATATTGATTCTTAAGCAGGACATATCATGAAAAACCACTGCTAGTAATGGCAAATACTACTCAAAAATAATATTTCAAATTCGCCATTAAAAGCCTAAAAGCTTGTGCTACAACATGCACTAAATTCAGAAATATCAGAGTATTTTTTGAGTGATACGAGTTATAAAAATCACTTAATTGCTCGCAATTATGTTGGAGTCGACATTACATTTATATAGAATTTTTTAAATTAAAATTATTAAAATTTATTTGAATTAAAAAGATTGATATTACTTCTAAAAGTATATAATTTAGATTTTTAGTGGGGGATTTTATTATTTATTTTATTGTTGTCTGTGTCTTTATAGCTTTAAAATTGTTATATTATTGTTATCACATATGATTACATGTATTTACATTTCAGTACAACATTATGCATAATGCCAATTTTAAAGTGCTTATAAGCCTTTGCACAATATTTTCAGAATTGATTCTTCAGATAGTGGATAGTTGATTGTGAAAATATTTCGTCATTTGAATGTCTGGTCTTTGAGATACGAAGGTTTATATTCCCAATATGTTAATGACCATGACGTAACATAAGGGATCATTTAATATACAAACTGCACTGATTCTTGAATACAGTATTTCAAAAGCATCACCCTTTTACTCGTGACGCACGTAAAGGTTCTTACGAATTCGTTTTCAAAAAATGTCCAGCGTTCAATATTAAAAGTTGCCACAAAATAACTCGAATCCCTTATGTTACGTCATAGTCATTAACATATTGGAAATAAAAACCTTTGTATCTCAAAGACCCGACATTCAAATGACGAAATATTTTCACAATCAACTATCCACTATCTAAAGAATCAATTCTGAAAATATTTTGCAAAGGCTTATAAGCACTTTAAAGATAAAATATGATACCAAAGATTCCTAATCGCCTGTTTTTGCAAATAAACAAGGGAATTTTTGAGAAGTATAAGCAGAACACTCCCTTCTTGCTCTGTTCTACCCGTCAACTGTGGGAAACAGAATGGAAATGCAGAATGGCCCATCTAGTAACCAACCCCTCCATTTGTTTGTGTCATACATAGGCTTACTCATCTAAGCCAAGCTTTCCCAGTTTGTATTAAACCATAGTTAATAGAGGGGAATGGTTATGAAACCTATTGTTATATGTCTTTGTTCACTTTTTTCAAGCGTGACCGTGCACAATCCTTTGTTTTACTATTGTCTTACGATTGTTGGCAATGGCTGAGTGAACAGACAAAAATCTTTCTTTTGGCTGCTAGTTCAAAATACTTAAAGATTTATAAGAGATATTTGAATATTCCTTACAATAATCCCGTAGACAAAGCTTATGTTTACTTATTTTGCAATTTCGGATGAGCATAAAACAAACATTGTGCACGGTCAAGACCGGTTCAACATCAAAAGCGAACAAAGACAAATAACAATAGGTTTCCTAACCACTCCCCTCTATTAACTATGATTAAACTATTCTGACCAATGTTCACTTCCATGCCTTATTTAAGCCGAGCATGAATGTGAGTGTTAAAGAATAGGATTCAATACTTTCTTGTCATTAGACGAATACACTGTGTAGTCAACATTAATCACAATATTATTAAAGAATATAATAACAAACCTTGAGAAGTATAGGCACATAGAGCAAACCTGAGAGCATCTGTACCACACTCTGGTATACCATCAGGGTAATCCTCTTTCTAAAGTAAGAATTCATCATAGATTTTGAATGGTAATATAAAAATATTGCTACTAAAATGAAAATAGAGAATGTGTGGAAAGCTTGAAATAAGGACTTTCAACTAGTTCTACTAACCTGGCCTTTCTTTGCGCGTTCAATTTCCTTTGGATCTAAATTACTGTTTTCGAGCAGCTTATGTAGATTCTTTTTAAATCAAATAAGAAGAGAGCAAAGTTAAAGTCCATTCCACAGTATAACAGAACTACTCAACATATTATGTACTTATTGACTGATTGTGAGGGCCGTACAGGAAAATATTTGGCTTGAGGTGATGCCGTATGGACCAAGTGCAGCAAGATCCGTACAAATGGCCGAGAACCAAATATTTTCCTGTACAGCCCGACCTAACTCAGTCAATAAGCATTTTATCATATGACCCTCACGCCCTGCTTACGCCATTTTCCTGAAGGCTTTTCTAAGAGCGTGCGCACGGGCAGATACGGATCATATGATAAAATACTGTATGACTTTGACTCAGGCTGCGTTCATAATGTATGGCAGAGGGGGGCAGGTAAAATTGAGGGGGGATCGGGAAAATTTTGGTAGGAAAAGTGGGGATGGGAAAATTTTTATCAGAAAAATAGAGGGATGCATAATTGTTGGGAGAAGCTCCAAGCTGCATGACTTTAAGGGGAGGGGGTGTTAAGAATCATTCTGGACATTTCAAATTTTCACCTACACCCTCCCCCCCCCCCCCCCCCGCCATACATTATGAATGCAGCCTTATGAAGTATGAACTGAAAGGAAAGAAAGGGACTGTCTTTATCTTCATTAAGGTATTCATTAAAGTTGTCCAGCAACTTAAAGATAAGTGGAATTATAAAACTAGTGAGCTTGAAGAGAATGAAATGAAAAATTAAATGTAAGATTTTAGATTACATGTGTAGAATTTTTAAAAATTTGACACGTTTTATCTGAAATCTTACATTTGATTAAGAATGTCAATCAAATGAAAAGTTTATCAAGTATTTAATGGGAAGACTCAGTTTTTGTTATTAGGTTCAAAATGTTTCAATGGATGGTTCAAAATGTTTCACTGGATGGTTCAAAATGGTTCACCGGATGGTTTAAAATTTTAACTCAGTTATTGCCATTCAGTTTGTACATCGTTTTAATAACAGTACCTCAAGAGTAATTCCCTTGATGACATCTACAGGATCAATGACATTCCCAAGAGATTTACTCATCTTCCTTCCATGTGCATCCCTGACCATAGCATGAAGGTAGACCTCTTTAAAAGGTAGTTTGCCAGTCAGTTTTAGACCCATCTTAACCATACGAGCCACCCAGAAAAACAGAATATCATGGCCAGTCTCTAAAAGTGTTCCTGGATAAAACACCTCTAGATCTTTTGTCTGACAAGAGATAAATAAGTAAGTGAATACAGCCTAACACTGTTAAAGGATAAAAACAATTTCAGGCTTAGAACTGGATGTGTATTCATGGCCTTTGCGATACCAGAACAATGGTCTAATCACCTAAGCTGTCTAAGCCACAGAGGTAGACTACAGGAGAGGCCATTCAATCAAAAACTTTATTAAATACATGTGTCAACTTCTAGAGTTCCACAGGTGGCAATGCTAACAGGGGAAACTATGAATGCCAGTCATTTCGAGACACAGTCGTTTCGAGACGGGTCGTTTCGAGACACTAAGATACAAGTTCGAGACAGGCATATATCCGTTTCGATACACATCATACATCGTTCAAAATATATCATATATAGAGGATATTACAGGTTCAAAACGATCTTATAAAGATAAGTATTTATTGCAATGTTGAGATACAAGGATACCAGACCAAACGTTACCAAGTTTTCCGTAAATTTTTGACTCGAAAACTCGTCACACTAGCTACCACACCAGTCAGAACTCTATATGAATATTTCCAAAACCCTTATGAAAAACTCAAATCTTCTAAACTTTATGAAGTATTTTTATATAAACATGAAAGGGAATTCATTCAAGTTTAGAGAGAAACACGCAAACGACTCGCTCAAAAACTTTTTTGAGAAAATTTGGTAACGTTTGGTCTGGTATCCTTGTATCTCAACATATAAGATCGTTTTGAACCTGTAATATCCTCTATATATGATATATTTTGAACGATGTATGATGTGTATCGAAACGGATATATGCCTGTCTCGAACTTGTATCTAAGTGTCTCGAAACGACCTGTCTCGAAACGACTGTGTCTCGAAATGACCGGATACCGAAACTATTATCATAATCTTTTTTATATTCTGGGTAATATGACAAATGGCTTAGCCCAAACCAGATAATTATTATATTATAGATTAACATCATACAGCAGCAGAAATAGATGAACGAGTAAGGGAATACCATTTCAGCAGTGTCAGGCAATACATTCACTAGTTTCTTATCTATTTCTGCTGGCAATACCACATTATCTTTCATGTACTGAGAAGAGATTTTAAAGCAAAAAGTAGTGAATGAGTTGTTTAAAAAATATCTTGAAATAATAATAAATTATATATTACCTTGTCTGGCCATCCAAATATGGAGAATGGAAACAAGGCAGATGAAAACCAAGTGTCCAGCACATCTTCATCTTAAATTAACAATTCAAAATTATAAATCTTGTATAATTTAACATTGAGATTTATTAAAGTGCCTATGACACATCTGATAATATTCTCAGTATAGATTCTACATGCTGCAAGCAAAGCTGTTCAATGACCGAAAAATGTCATAGTTTGAGTGATGCGTCTTAAAGTTATGAAGGTTTATCCTCATCACATGCTAATAACTGTGTTGTCGGGGAGTCAGCATTTAACATACAAGTTTTAACTGATAAAGAAAAATGAAAGTTGGAAAGCAATGTTTTCACATAATATCCAGTGTTTCAAATCACAAGGAACAACAAATAAACATTATATTACTCCAGCCTCTGATGTCAGTCTTTAGCATACTGCCAACAAGAAGAAACCTTCTTATCATATGACCCGTACGGCCCTGCTTGAGAGCTCTAATAAAACCATTGGAAAAAGTCATGTGATGGGGGCCGGACAGGTTGACGTTAGCGTCTGGCCCTGCTCGAATCTGCACACTTTCTTTCTTTTATTTTCGTGAGGGTCATATGATAAAATGCTTATTGACTGAGTTAGGTCGGGCCGTACGGGAAAATATTTGGCTCTCGGTCATTTGTACAGACCTCGCTGCGCTCGGTCCGTACAGCATCACCTCGAGGCAATTATTTTCCTGTATGGCCCGACCTAACTCAGTCAATAAGTACAAAATAACTTCAAGATGCATCCCTCAAACTATTCAACAATTTTGGTTATTGAACATTGAACAACTCACCATATGTAGAATGCGTATTTTCAGAAATTATCCATACCCCCCTCACAGCAGATTTTTTAAAGACACCCCCCTAACCCTAGAAATTCCAATTTTCTTCCATACAAACTATGTAATTTTTGTTCTTTCTCTGACCCCCCTACTCTTTGGAAATGCCAAATTCCTCTGTGGGGTGGGTATGGATGATTTCTGGAACTACACAATACACTGAGAATATCATCAGATGTGTCAACAAGTTAAAACATATTAATCAGAGATAAGGAGTACATGTACACATTAATTAAAAATCTTTATTGGCTGTATTCAAAACTCAAAACGGATCTGAAAAAATTAATACTGCTTTGATATGCAAGTATAATGGAATGCAAATGATATTGGTAACTAAAAACGCATGACCATTTAGCAGGACTGTAGTTTGTTAATCACAAGATTCAAGTACAAGTTTGCTGACATAAGACGTACAAACTTATTCAATATATAATGTTAGAAGTCTAACCTTGCCTAAGCTGGATTTGGTCCTCTGCAACACCAAATCTTTCTGCAGCTTTTTTCCTTGCTTCTTCCTCTGTTCTGCCACTGAGATAAAACACAGATAACTGAATACTTTTGTCCTGAACTGGATAAACTATGAAGACAATGAGTTATGTTATTACCCACTATCTTGCTTCTCATTGGCTGAGAGCCCTAGTCAAACTGTATTGTGTGAACTTGACATGATACATGTACTATCTGTGGGTTTTTCAATCTAAATATTATACATTTTATCATGTCAAGTTCATGTTTGCTTTTTTTTTTCAAAAGCAGAATTAAATCTTATTCACAAAATGTATTTTTAACAAATTGAATTCAGTTTTCACATGACGTCAAATTATCAGCCTACAGCTTCTGCAGATAACATGAAAGAGATCTTGATAATGAACTCTGCTCAAAAGTATCTTAGATGCAAAAGAAAGTCTATAAATTCCATCAAAAAAGCGTGTTTTTTTTGTATTTCCATGTTAGCCTTGAATCCATGACACTTTGAGAAGGGTCCATTTATGATATGTATCATGTAAAAACTGAATTAAGTAATTGTTTGATATATCCTGTCTAGTCAATATCATACAATCAATGGTTTTGAGTAGTATAGCATATGATATTCCACAAGTTACTTGGCTTGTATAATATACATGTGAATCTTTAAACAATGAGTATACAAAAGGAATGTACAGTAATATCATTGAGTGGAAGTGGGATACTCGGTGGCAGATCCAGGGGGGTGGAAGGGGTACACGGAACCCCCCTTGAAGGTTTGATCTTTTAGGTAATAGAAATATGACTGTCTTATATAAATTTTAATTAAAAAAATATTATTTCTAGTTTTGCATTGGGTCATGTTATTATAGCTTGGTCAGTTTCTAGATAGTAAATTAGGTGGTTAGAGCCATTTTTTTTTGTCAAACATCGACTTAACACAAGAGAATTATACACTGTTTAAAAAACGGAACCCCCCTTTGAAAAATCCTGGATCCGCCACTGATACTCCATAGTAACCATTGACAGTATAACTATTTTATCTTGTTTGCAAGGTTATACTAAATAATAGGAGCCCCAAATTGGTGTTGGTAGGTTATTGGTCAACACCACACCGTCAACCTGCTGCCCTCTGTCTGAAGACCACCGACAGACTAGCATCACTTTTTTATCATCTCACACTTCCAACAACTTATTGTCTCTCTTTTATCATATGTTTTTGTAATGTGCTGTCATTTTGAAAGCATTTTTTGGCTTAAACCATCAACAACCTATTCTCACTTTTTGGTCATCTTGTGCCTTATATAACTTTGATTAGAATTTTATTTGACATCAGGTAGCATATTAGGTCATTGACTTTACGAGATCATTATAATCGCTGAAGAGCATCCAATAAGCCATGCATGTATCACTGCCATCAACAGGGATAGCAAACAGGTGATTATAATAATTTGTGTTCCAAACCAACACAGACCAACAATTCTCCCCATCATAATGCATGAGGCACAAACTATCAGGCACAACCATCTACTCTGGTGATATTACACCTACAGAACGTTAAACCAACATGGATCACATTCATCTAACTAGGGCCTGCAATCTGATTGCCTATGGATGCATTCTTAATAGTTTGGCATAAACACAGGCTCGTAGGATCAAGTGCAACCATTAGACATCACAAATTAAATGAGTCCAATTTTGCAGTGTGGCTTATTCATAGAGCGATTTTCGTGTGACTGTGAAAGGCTCAGTGCGTTAAGCGTGAAATTCAATAGGCTGATTTTTTTCTCACAAAGTGCATGTGCTTGGTCTAGCAGTGCCGTGACTGTGGTGTGACCATGTTTGTACCGTATTGCGGGCATTTGATTGGATAGAGAGAATTCTCATGCAATGTGATTGGTTTAGCGGATGCCTTGCTGTGCCAGGACTGTGTTCGTGCCGTGAGCTTTTCACAGTCATATGAAAACTGCTTCTATTATTAGGTGTCTTGCAAAATACATTTAAAAAATTTACCTGACCCAGTATTTGCCATCTGTATCCTGTAAAACAAGCAAAAGCATTGGTAAGATATAATATTAATAGAAGTTAAATGAGATATGATAATGATTACATTAAGGAGATGGAAACTGTACCTCTCCTGCAGGCATGGTAGCACCATTAATCTTGATAAAGTATGCAGGAATACGATGACCCCACCAAAGCTGCCGAGATATACACCAATCCCTTAAAAAAACAAGTTTCACAATAGTAAGATTAAAGGGGCTTTGGATGAAAATGCCCCAATTTTGAAAGTTCAAATAATTGAAGTATATGAGGATAATATGACGCAATTATGATTAATATGTAAACCAGATTAGTAAACATTTTAGCCTGGGAGCCACTTGCCATTGAAATATTTTGGTTCAAAAGCAGAAAGAACAATAGGGTTGAGTAAATGATGTCATTTACTCACAATTTAGATGCTGAATAAAACGGATAATTTTTATCCGCTACATTTGACTGTAGTTAAGAAAGTATGTTGGTTGGCTACTACACTGTATCTGGGCCATGTGGATATGTTTAACTAAGTTTAATCAAAAGTCATTTCCAATTTTTATCCATTTTCATCCAAGTTAAAAAAAAGGTAAAGGTAAAGGTAATTTATTTTACTTCAATAACGCGAGGAGTGGTTGCCCAATTCTCCCGAGCCAGGGGCTCATGTTTAATGCTCTTGAAGGTGCGCCCTCTACCCCCTCTTACTACCAGTGCTCCTTTTTACAGGTATTTAAAGCTAATTAAAGCTACACAGAAGAGAGAGAAGTCGAAACAGACATGGAGTTCCTGAGGATCGAACTATGGACCTCTAGCTCTGAAGGCCGCGCACTAACCAGCTGAGCTACGCCTGCTCCTTTTAATATTTAACAACAATATACCAGTTTTGATAATAATATCAGAGACTATCATAGACAAGCCATAGAAACTTGGCAGGGTTTTTATTAAGTTAAAAATAATGAAAGAAGGTCATGATAGTTAAAGCAGACAATTTTGCACAGTTAGGCCCAGCGCACACGTTGGACTAACGTCACACCGACCTATTTGACATGGGTTGGGTGCAAGGTCGATTAAAGGCTAATGTGGCGGCAAATGTCGAACTAATGTCGATCTTAATACACTCACCCATTGTTACTATAATTAGTTAATTGGACTTGAAAATGCACTGGGAAACACACAGACATTTCTTTGTCTTTTCCGGATTAATATGTATCCTCGTAATGGCGAAATATAGCACTCGACCATTATTGCAGGTCAGGTTCTCACAAACCAGACAAACAAATTTCAAAACAAAAACCAAGAGACTCAAGAGTCTTGTTCCCTTGCAAGGATTTTCTAAATGCGGACATCTTCAGCTAGAGCAGTTTGAATTTATTTTCGTATCCAGAGGTCCTCGGTCTCATTCATCACTCATCTATGTAAAGCCACCTTTGCTTGCCAGGGGAGGGATGAGTGTTTGAGAGGTGGGGAAGTGGTTGTTTTCACGGCTTTGGTGTAACTTATGCAACTTGCATGATTTATTTGCTATTTTGCATAATTTATAAATTTAGTTCAGCACGTGTTTAAAACAGCGTTTGCTGCAAAGTCGCTCCAGAGTCTTAATGTGTGACTTGGCTCGTCGAACTTATGATGGACTCGAACCTATTCAATAGGGCGGTTCTCAATAGCCCATTTGCATTATGGGGTCATTTTACTACCACTACCAAGATGCTTTGTGAATTTTCTTTCTTATTCAAATTTGTAGTCCCTCATGGGAATAGTGAGACAATTGGTGCTAATTAACAGAACAAAAGACAGTGTGCAATGGAGTCTGGTAGTGGTAGTAAATGACGCCATAATGCAAATGGCCTATTGCAGCAAAGGTCGCACTTGGCATGAACCTACATGTATTTCAAATGTAATAGGTTTGACCAAATTAAGCTCATGGTTAGTTCGACGTTTGCCCTGGGCCTTACCGGAACATTCCTTAATCTTCGACCCTAAATGAAAACACTAGTGCCTTATGCCTAAATTTATTACGAACTAACTTTTAAATGCATGATAGACTACCTGCAGTTTTCCAGCCAGTTGTACCATGTCTTTTCATGTATACTGGGAATAAGCTTCAACTCCCCCTCACGAACAGCCTATAGAAATTAATGTAGAAATTGAAAAATTGCAAACAAAGTGCAAAAAGAAAAAAACAGCAGAATTAAGAACCTTGCATCTAAAGTATCATTACCTTAACTGCCATCTCAGCCATGTCTTTGCAGTCAATGTACCACTGAGGTTTGATTAAAGGTTCAACTATGTCTTTAGATCGGCTGAATACAACATTGACAATCAAATTTATTAAACAATATTGAAGAGAGCAATAACAGGGAAAATGTGTTTTTTTTATAATATTGTTTCTAATGCAGGATGATGTGTTTTACAAAATAGTGTTCTCTAATGAGAAGCCATTTTTATTAGCCTTATTAATATATGGTGGTCCACACTAAAGACTTAAGACACTGAAGACATCCATCTTAAAGTTTTACCTCAATTAAACATTTTTTCCTTCAGTTTAACGATCTTTTCTTATTACCAGACCTAAAAGGTCATAGCAATTTTTTGTCATGTTTTGTCGCATTAGGATATGTTTACGTACAGAGAGTCTGATTTTGGTGTATAGTCAGTTGAATGCCTTGATCACACTAGCATCATAATCCTAGTATGTTGCAATCATAAGATCCCCACCAGCTTCAGGATTTTCAGCATGACACTAATCTTTATGATTACATTTTAATGGTTCAGACTAGTGTCCACTCATCAACAAAACAAAACATTCCCATCCTAGCTTACAATGCTGTTACGATGCACCTTACCACAGCACTTAAGACTATGAGTTGTAATTCACACTGGATTCCAATGCTGCATAGGATGTGAATGTGATTACTATTATGGTTATGATGCTAAAGGAAAAGATGTTTTAGGGCTTGACACTCTTACACTTGATATATTTATACAGATATACACAGACAACCATGAGGGGTTCAACCCTATATAATAATATTAACATCTACAGTATTGTATACAAGTGTACCTACATGTAGGGACTACCATGGGGTATATTAACATCTACAGTATTGTATACAGATGTACCTGCATGTAGGGACTACCATGGGGTATATTAACACCTACAGTATTGTTTACAGGTGTACCTGCATGTAGGGACTACCATGGGGTATATTAACATCTACAGTATTGTATATAGGTGTACCAGCATGTAGGGACTACCATGGGGTATATTAACACCTACAGTATTGTTTACAGATGTACCTGCATGTAGGGACTACCATGGGGTATATTAACATCTACAGTATTGTATACAGGTGTACCTGCATGTAGGGACTACCATGGGGTATATTAACATCTACAGTATCGTATACAGGTGTACCAGCATGTAGGGACTACCATGGGGTATATTAACATCTACAGTATTGTATACAGGTGTACCTGCATGTAGGGACTACCATGGGGTATATTAACATCTACAGTATTGTATACAGGTGTACCTGCATGTAGGGACTACCATAGGGTATATTAACATCTACAGTATTGTATACAGATGTACCTGCATGTAGGGACTACCATGGGGTATATTAACATCTACAGTATTGTATACAGATGTACCTGCATGTAGGGACTATCTAACATGGGGTATATTAACATCTACAGTATTGTATACAGATGTACCTGCATGTAGGGACTACCATGGGGTATATTAACATCTACAGTATTGTATACAGGTGTACCTGCATGTAGGGACTACCATGGGGTTTAATAACATCTACAGTATTGTATACAGATGTACCTGCATGTAGGGACTACCATGGGGTATATTAACATCTACAGTATTGTATACAGGTGTACCTGCATGTAGGGACTACCATGGGGTTTAATAACATCTACAGTATTGTATACAGGTGTACCTGCATGTAGGGACTACCATGGGGTTTAATAACATCTACAGTATTGTATACAGATGTACCTGCATGTAGGGACTACCATGGGGTTTAATAACATCTACAGTATTGTATACAGGTGTACCTGCATGTAGGGACTACCATGGGGTTTTCTTCAGTTTTGATGTAAAGCCCTTTCTCTTGTAATGCATGTTGAATATCTTTCCTTGCACTAAACCGCTTCAATCCCTGCAATTTATAGTAGAAGCAAAATCAGCCACTTTTCATGAACAAATACTATTTCAGCTTGTCGATGCAATAACTTTTCCCTCACCACAAAATACAAATAAAATTAAAGATAAATTTTATACAGATTAAAGAACATATCAAGGGAAAATTTATATTTTCAAAATCATTCATTTGTGAACAGTGAAGTGGTATGGTTGCAGTGTTTTTGTATGTGAAATTCTCTTTTCAGAGATCAAGGGGAACTAGCATAAAAACCATCCAAATTTTAATTCAGCTGAAACTTTACTGAAATAACCCTTAAAGGTCTGATAATCACTGGTTAAAGTTTTTTCCTGATATTTGGATGGCAAGTATTGTATTACATTTTGCAGTGTAATTATAATGACAAGTGTAAAATAGCCTGAAATAAGCCTGAAGCGAGATGACGTTTTACCCCAGTCTCTAGACCATAATCCTTTTCACACTGCTTTTGTTCTTTAATTATGAGTATTGTTCTTGTATTCTCTAAGGAATCAAAAATTTTAATATGAAAGAATTTAAAAAACTATTATGGCCTAGAGACGGGGGTAAAACGTCATCTCCCTTAAGGCTTACTGAATATACCAAACCATTTCAAGATGAATTTCAGAGCTCATAATAAAATGACATTCTAGAGCTACAAAATGGAAAAATCAGGTTCAAATCAATCCAAAGAACATATTAATTTTATCTGTAATCTAAATACAAACTTGTTGCGTTGTAGTAAGCTGCTACAGCAAGGTGTCACTTTCAATTCCTGTCTAGTTACTTTCGAGGTTGAGTATATTCAATTTTCAGTTCTTAAAACTTTTTCAGATGTCTTAAAGAAATCTTTATTTCTGTGTGAAATGATGCTCTAGAACTCCAAATGCAGCAAAATTGATGTTCTTTAAAAATGCTGATAAAGGTTGATCGATCAAGGGCCGTGTTGAGAGTGCTTTGTAACAACAGTGTGACTTGATCGCAAGAAATAAAAGTTTTAATCAATGAAAATGTCTTAGAATTATGGTTGGATTCCTAATGCATCTGAATGATGTTCTTTAACTCCTAATACATCTATTAATATAGAAGAAGGATATTGCTTAAGTTCGCCAACTCGTAGATATCGTTTTTAAAGGGACTCTGGGGGTTCCTCTGAGGTACCAGACAGATCACAGCTTAAAATGATTGTACATCAAACCTTGTTGATTTTGAAAATCGAAATGAAAATTCCATGAAATGCATGGGCTCCCTGTGGAATATCACAGATTTGATGGCTTGGTGTGCCTGGGCTGTGATGTTGTCAGATAGTGGAACATGTTCGATAGCTGGAGTTGAATCATCCAAATTGCTTGAGGAGAAGAATATAATACACCCGATGAAAGTGTGAGCACGGAGAGTGAGCTAGAAGAAGAGTCCTTTTAACACCATAATGATCGTGAAACAACTCCAAAAGTGATCAGTTTACATGGCTCAGTAGCGCCATAATTATCATTAAACTTCTTTCTTAAATGATTGTTATTAGAGACTAGGGGCGTCATGGTTTATACTGGGCGTGTTTCATGGTACACAATGTAGCATCATGGATGGGGATGTCATGGTATACACTGTGGCATCATGGATGGGGCTGTCATGGTATACACTGTGGCATCATGGATGGGGGTGTCACAGTATACACTGTGGCATCATGGATGGGGGTGTAATGGTATACACTGTGGCATCATGGATGGGAGTGTCATGGTACACACTGTGGCATCATGGATGGGGGTGTCATGGTTCACACTGTGGCATCATGGATGGGGGTGTCATGGTATACACTGTGGCATCATGGATGGGGGTGTCATGGTATACACTGTAGCATCATGGATGGAGGTGTCATGGTATACACTGTGGCATCATGGATGGGGGTGTCATGGTATACACTGTGGCATCATGGATGGAGGTGTCATGGTATACACTGTGGCATCATGGATGGGGGTGTCATGGTATACACTGTGGCATCATGGATGGAGGTGTCATGGTATACACTGTTGCATCATGGATGGGGGTGTCATGGTATACACTGTGGCATCATGGATGGAGGTGTCATGGTACACACTGTGGCATCATGGATGGGGGTGTCATGGTACACACTGTGGCATCATGGATGGGGGTGTCATGGTATACACTGTGGCATCATGGATGGGGGTGTCATGACAAGGGGGTGTCATGACAAGGGGGAGTCATGACCTTAAACTAAAGGAACTCTTAATAAAAAACCAATATTGATAACTATAACTCTTACCACAAATTTCTTGTACTCTGGGAGAAAGTCAGTGATATCACAAATCAAACCATTATCATCCATCATGTTAATAAATGGCAGGTTATGTCTTTCACCAACAGCATAGTCATTTTGATCATGGGCTGGAGTAATCTTTACAGCACCTTAAAGAAAGAAAAAGAACGTTAATGGAGGGTTTTACCAGCCTTGGTTGATATACAGAAAAGATTAAAATATCTAAGAGGATGTTCGTATGTTTTAAGCTGAACATAAATACAATTTGTGAAATGGATTGTTTCTCATTAGTATTATGACGTCATCACTCTAATATATATATACATATTATGCAATTGGTTGGTTCAACAAAAAAAGAAGCTAAATTATAGGTTGACAGTGGCCACCAATTCAATCAGGCATGCTTACTGCTTACATCTACATCAAGGGATACCTGAAGAATTACAAAAACTCCCAAATAATATATAGAAAACAATTAAGGCCAAGAAAAACAATAATAAATACTTTTGTGAAGATAATAATAATAATAATTTTTTTCTGTATTCTTAATTCTCTTAATTCTTTTTTTTTGGAAGTTGCACTGATTGTTAGCTTACTGTGTATGCTTCACGATTATTTCGCCTACGCATCATTTCGCCTACCGAAGTTCGCCTACGCTTTATTCGTTTCGCCTACCAAAGTTTACTTAGCTATAATTACAATGTTTCTTTTCGATTTCCGAATAAATGTTTGTTCCCTCACACGAATATCCTATCTTTAGGAGGGGTTTTAATGAAATATTATGAGAGAAACATAAGAGAACGTCGCGAATGACTACAAGACTTCGTGACAACAAACCCGTGACTAATCTTTAGGAAGGTTTTTAATGAAATATCTAGGAGAGTTTTTGGTCAGCCTATTAGGACCAATAATGACCTTGAAGGATGGCATCATGCTTTGAACCGGCGGGCCGGGAGAAGTCACCTTCCCTTTTATGAGTTAGTTGAGCTACTCCATAACGAAGCTAGGGTATGTGAACTCAGCGTCAAGTTGATCAGCAGTGGCAAGCTCAAGCGAATTCAAAAGAGAAAGTATCGAAATCTACAAAGGAAAATATTTGACTTATGGGAGAAATTTGAAAGTAATGAAAATTCAGCGGTCCAACTGTTGAAAGCCTGCTCTGCCCTGAATGGCCCCTCTAGAAGTCAATAAACCCATATAAATATTAGATCTATATAAGGAATATTTTAGAAATAAACTTAATATATTTGATAAATGTCAATAATCAAAATTTTGTAAAGAATCTTCGATAATAAAATTGGTTAGTTATTACAAATTGAGTTGATTATCGACTGCCTGTGTATAATAATGAATGGAATGTAAGCACGAGTTGTCGATTGAACTACACTGTTGTTAGTCACGGGTTTGTTGTCACGAAGTCTTGTAGTCATTCGCGATGTTCACTTATGTTTCTCTCCTAGATATTTCATTAAAAACCTTCCTAAAGATAAGATATTCGTGTTTTTGATAAAGATTTTGGTGAGGGAACAAAGATTTATTCGAAAATCTAATGGTTTGACGAGCACGAGTTGTCGATCGAACTACACTGTTGTTAGTCACGGGTTTGTTGTCACGAAGTCTTGTAATCATTCGCGACGTTCTCTTATGTTTCTCTAAAGATAGGATATTCGTGTGAGGGAACAAACATTTATTCGGAAATCGAAAAGAAACATTGTAATTATAGCTAAGTAAACTTTGGTAGGCGAAACGAATAAAGCGTAGACGAACTTCGGTAGGCGAAATGATGCGTAGGCGAAATAATCGGATACCCTGTGGATGTATTGAAAACAGCAATAGTTTATACTTTGAATCTAAAATATATATTTCAACAGAGGAAATACTTGATATTAATTATTGTTTTTTGAATTGAACTAGTTTTCTAATGTAGTATGGGGTTCAAATGTCCATCTTTCTTCCAGTATTTCCTTGCTTGTACAATAAATAGGAGAGTGAATACATGCAAGGATTAGAGTTTGTCCAGTGTTTTGTAATGCCATCTCACGATTTTATCACACTTATGAAGCACAATCAAAACTTTTTAAATCACATTGTTACCCCCTTTTATCTATTGCTCATCATGTAATAATTGTACTAGAGGTAAATAAATTATATGTCACACAATTTCAAGAATATATATCGGTTGTATCAATACAGATTTAAGAAAAGATTAAGCAGGATAACTTATTACACTTTTGAAGCCAAAATTTAGTTTAAAAAATAATGCTTGAGCTACCCAAATCTATATAATAAATATTTTATAATGAGCACAACCGGCTGATTATTATAAGCAAGATTTCGGCAAAACCTAACAAAATTCTTTGTCATATGATTTGAGAAATATTGGTGTCTACATAAAAGAACTGCTCCCCAGGTGCTCTGTTGACTGACTGTCTGCCATTTTTCAGTCAATAATCCACCGATAGCCACTCTCCCGGTTATTGTTTGGCCAACAGTTTCTAAACAACAGATATTACCTAATGGCTGAGAGTTTGTTGACAAAAAATGAAATGGTCAACAGAGAGCCATCCAACAGTGCACATGTTGTTAACTCACTAGCATCTTGACAGTTCACTGTTACATGATCAATAACCCACAGTTGTGAGATCAACAAATGACTGACAAATGAGGAACAGTCAGTCAACAAAGCTTCTGGGGTGCTGTTCTTGTGTGCTATCAGTATATGTAGGTTTTAAGACTAACCTGTTCCAAATTCAGGGTCCACCATATCATCACAGACGATGGGGAGCTTTCGATTACAGAAAGGATGCATTGCAAAACGGCCATGCAGGTGCTATGTCAGGGAGAAACCCATTAATATCAAGTTTTTTTCCTACATTATCATACATTGTTTTTGAAAAGAGAATTCAGCATATATTTACTTGATATCGTTTGTCTTGAGGATGGACTGCAATGGCTGTATCACCCAACATTGTCTCCAGACGTGTAGTAGCAACAATGACTTTCTCATCTGAAAACAATAAAAACTATTTTAGGACTCAATTACTTCTAATTGGGAAATCCAATTTTATTTTATGACATAGGAACAATACATGGCCTGAAAATATAATGGAATGAAAAGAATTGTGCCGAAACTATTATCAGCAATGAATTTAAACAGAAAAAATTAATGATAAAGTTTGCTTTCTTTACATTCCGAAGTAGGACTCAAGGTAAGTAGGTCTTGAGGTAAGCAGGACTTGAGATAAGTAGGACTCAAGGTCTGACACTCTTAAGTGACCTATTGTCATGAATCCCTCCCCTCCCCTGCCCCCCCTGATATTTTAGACCTCGCTACAGGCCTAGCTGAAGACTGACATTCAAAAAAATGGTGTACTTATGGTTTTTTTACACAGTGCTTAACTTTCCGTATTTATAACCTATAAATCTTTTTAATATGATCTATCAGTGAAATTAACTTAATAGTTAAGGCTGTGTGCAGAATTTCTTTCACATAAATTTGCTTATAAAACAAGACATTTGAGTACCTAAATCCTGGATGGGGTAAGCAAAATGAACAAGAACACCAAACTCTACTTTATGTTCATAACCAGGCACATGTAAGTGGGTGCGGCCTGTCAGCTCTTTTTTCTCAACCTGGAAAACAATTACTTTGAACTTAAGAAACAAAAGAATTTTACTGAGAGCTAAATGTTCCAATAAACAGCTTTACCTCAATATCAGATATAGCTGAGTTCAAGGTGCAGGACCAATTAACAAGACGCTTGTTGCGGTAGATCAAACCTTCATCGTGAAGACACACAAATGCCTCTTTTACAGCTTTAGAAAGTTTCTAGAATTTTAGGAGAAACAAAATAGAATAAATTAATAATGGGATAGGAAGATATAACTAGTTAAAAACTAGTGTGAACTGCGTCGGTGTTTCTAATGAAACAGTAATGATTAAAAGGTAAATTGTACACCGTGAAAAGATGAAAAAACTGAGGTTTTGGACGCTAGTCCATTGTCAGAGTAGAAGAGAAAGAGGTGGAAGAAAGGAGTGTTTATATGATAGAATAGAACAAGGTAGGCAAGGAAACAAAAACAAATAATCTAAAGACAAAAGAAAGGGTTAATTGAAAGCAAAGCTTTCATTAATCCTGTTTGGGACTAAGAGTGCCCAATAATGGGATAGAATTTTAAAAAACAGTCAAAACTAGCTTAAGTAAAGTAATGTGAAAATATATGCACTCAAGTGCAGGGTGTATTTTCCTCTTATACAATCATTGAAAAGTCAGTGTTTTCCACCAACAAAATTCAATATGTTACTAAAATAAGTTAATAGATGACGACTAGTATTAGAACTCGTTTAGACTGTGTAGGTAATATTAAAGTTAAAACAAAGGTGTCATGGTAGATAATCTTTTCACCGTAGTAAGAACAAGAGTAACTGACGTTTCGGACGTTAGTCCTTCGTCGGAGTCAATGATAAGTTAAGAGTATTTTATCAAATTAACAAAAAGTACTGCCTAATTTTTTCATATGTTATACACAAGGGCATGACCAGTTTGATACTTCCATCAGACATAATGTTTTAACCATCGAGTGCACATATATCTAAATCATTCTTTTAAGAGAATATTTGTAGCTGTATTTGAGGTGCTGACTTACTGGATCCATAGTGAAGCATGCTCTTTCCCAATCAACAGCAATTCCCATTGTCCTCTGCTGATGGTAAATGGTATCACCTTTTCTATTTGAAACACAAATAAGATCATTCTCTTCCTACTCTTAGAAGCTCACTTTACTAATATTGCACAGGATGAAAATCCTAAGACAGTCTGAGTAAACCTTTAGCAGACAATTTTTCATTCTTCATTTGTTAATTCTTGCAATTTCTATTTTCTAAACAATTTTGCCCTAATGTAAATTATCTCTGAGTCTCAGGGCACTTTCCATTAAGTCCAATCGACCAGTCCAAGCAGCCAGTTCTCAAATGGTACGTGCCAGTTCTCATTAGTTTTGAGACCTTGGCTTACCAGTTCTTAAGTAATGGTAACGTGCGTAATAGGTAAATTACAGGCCTTAGATGAAACGACTAGAAACTTGTTCTAGATACTGTGTACAGCTGTTTTGGCCTGTATTGGGCCTCGTCAGCACAGTGTATCTAGTGAGCTGGCAATCCCACGAAAAAGTAGTACTAGATAGATGAGGCAATGCGCCATGTGGGATGGGCTCGGATATCAAATAATTTGCCTATTACGCATGTTCTTATGTGATATCCGAGCCTATCCCACACGGCGCAATGCAATCTCTCTTAAGTAATGGTGCGTATCTCGGACTTCAACTTGAGACGTCTGAACGTCCACAGTTTCTAGTTGAGCTGGCTCATTTTTTACGCGACTTGAAGTTGTGAAAGGCTTGTATGGCACTCTTCTTCAGTCGTTTCATCTAAGGCTCGTAATTTATCTATCACGCATGTTCTTATAGAACATTTTAATTTAAATAGCAAAAATCTTCTTACTCATTCTTCCAGTCCCAGACTTTCTGGACAAATTTTTCTCTACCCAAGTCATGCCTGGAAAGCCCACTCTCTCTCATTAACTTCTTTTCTACAACAACCTGTGTAAGAAAAGCGAGATAGAGACACATCATAAACCAAAAGGGATTAATAAAAGTCTAAGGAATGTAGACAGAAGAGAATTGCCCTATTTCACTATGACGTTAAAAACAATCTTGGATCTTGGTTATCGGAGGGGGTCAAATCAACGCAAATTCACCGAAAATTGTTCTAAAACCCATATCAATCCACAAAGAAAAGCCACAAAGAATAGCCAGCAAACGCTCAGAATATTTTTTAGTACATGAACACATATTATATCCAAAAACCAGGCCATTTTAGATTAAACAGTTTCGCTAGGAGTACATTTTGCTGAATTTTTTATTCGATTTGGCAATTCTTTCCCCCCACATAAACAAGCAGTGACGTCATAGTGAAATAGGGCAATTCTGATAGATACTGTATGTACCTGAGTGGCAATACCAGCATGATCACAGCCTGGGTTCCACAAACTCATTTTGCCATTTTGACGATTCCTGTAGAAAATAATTCATTGCTCATTACTGCGGCAACTGTACAAAAAAAACAAAAAGATCTATGGTCTTTCCCTGTTGTCAGAAACCTAGGTGATCTGACGGAAATCAATTAGCCAATCAGATTGCGAATCACGCTGAAAAAGAATCGATCCCTTTTTACTTGTACATAACTTAAAACATTACTATTGACTTCAAATGTGCAGCTATGACTTCTTTTCACCAATATTGTGCACCACCTTTCAAGAGAACACATATTCAAATCCAACTCAAAACAAAATGGCGTCCTTCACGGCAGTGGTTCGTCCAGTACTCTAGGTGCACTGTCATGTTAAGGATTGATTCTTTTTCAAGTCAGAAAATCATGCATTGCACGCTTTCTGAGATCACCTGAAAACGGGTACAAGAGCCAAGAATAATTTACATTCGGCTTTATAATCATTGGAAGAACAATTTGCGTATTCTAATAAATCATTTTGAATGCAGTCCTTTATTTACCATCTTGTTAAACAATCTTCAATAGCATTGGTAAGAGCATGACCAAGATGAAGTGAACCTGTCACATTGGGTGGTGGAATACACATCATAAACAGACCATCACAACCAGCCTTCAAGTCTGGATGCT
This sequence comes from Actinia equina, assembly GCA_011057435.1. Lineage (NCBI taxonomy): Eukaryota > Metazoa > Cnidaria > Anthozoa > Actiniaria > Actiniidae > Actinia > Actinia equina. The sequence continues at coordinate 57,800 of WHPX01000713.1, forward strand.
ACACAAGTACAAAACACATAAATAAATATTGATATATATATAGTAAAGATTGGATTAAAGACGAGACATGTTCACTGTAACTCCGAGTTTCGTGCTTACGCACTCATCAGACAGACTTTAATGAAACATATTCCTATTACTGTGATATTTATATACGAGAGGTGTAATGATTATTTACAAAAGAAGTATTGTTCGGAAAGGAGTTAATTAGCTAGGCCTGGATTTCTATTAATTAACTCCTTTCCGAACAATACTTCTTTTGTAAATAATCATTACACCTCTTGTATATAAATATCACAGTAATAGGAATATGTTTCATTAAAGTCTGTCTGATGAGTGCGTAAGCACGAAACTCGGAGTTACAGTGAACATGTCTCGTCTTTAATCCAATCTTTACTATATATCTATTGCTCTGCATCCCTACGCATCGAGCACTGTTTTACCAGTATAGACCACATTACATACTTTGTTAAATATTGATATATATATACAATAGAGTTTGTCTGTTTAACCATAGTTAATAGAGGGGAATGGTTATGAAACCTATTGTTATCAGGTCTTTGTTCACTTTTGATGTTGAACCTGTCTTGAGAGTGCACAATGTTTTATTCATGCTCATCCGAAATTGCAAAATAAGTAAACATAAACTTTGTCCATAGGATTATTGTAAGGAATATTCAAATATCTCTTATAAATCTCTAAGTATTTTGAACTAGTAGCCAAAAGAAAGATTTCAGTCTGTTCACTCAGCCATTGCCAACAACGGTAAAACAATGGTAAAACATAGGATTGTGCACGGTCACGCTTGAAAAAAGTGAACAAAGACATATAACAATAGGTTTCATAACCATTCCCCTCTATTAACTATGGTTTAACAAAACAAAGTCGTTTTTCTATGGGTCTGTACTGTAATAGAACATGAAATGACTTCAAAAATGATCCAAAACGCTGTGGAACCACGAGCGCAAGGTGTTAATCCAAAAGAAAATTGGGATCAAAACTCATATGAAAGTCTATTTTTTGCTACTTTTTGCCATTATTGTTCATTAATGAAAACTTTTTTTCTTAACATATTTTTCTACCATGTTGTACTCACACTATACTCTGGCTTGAAAAACCCTTGTTTCTCCCACCATGAATACCATGCTGCTTCTACATACGTTGGGCTGTAGCTGTCAGGCATAGCACCACTTACATCTGGAAAACACCATCAAGTATATCAAACAACTTGTCAATATGAATAATTAAATGAACTATGTGTGGGTCAATATCCTACAACCTAGACCTCAAACATGGTCTATCAAATGGACTAGCATGAAAACCATCCATGATTTACTGCCAATTCGTGTCATGCATCACTAGTTATTCTGTGAAGTCAAATAAAGCTTTCAAGACTTTGTGTTAAGATTCATATCTCCAATCAACTACTTCGATATTCCAAAAAATTTCAGTTAAAAAATGGGGTTTTGAACCCACTATTTTGAATGACTGTGAAATATTTTCCAAAAGAAATCAACTTCCAATATAAACTTCTCTTTTATAGGATACATTTCAAAAATAGTAAATTAAAACTTGCATAAAAAGTAATATTGACTTTTGAGCGATGAAGCTTGGTCTTAGATGTTGGCATCGCAAAGGCCAATCATGATTAAAAACCTAGGGGGGTGTCTATATCTCCAAAGAAAAAAAGCTCAAAGAAACTTTAAATGCCGTGGTTCATCATCTACTGATGATACTCTTTTCTTTCTGAACATTTGGTGGAAAATGGCCATCACCCTGCCCAGTTTTATCTGACAATAACTCTAAATAATTATCATTCTTCTTTAGCTACCCCCCCCCCCCCCCATCATTACTGGACCTGTGGATATGGCAGGAAGCTAATAAAAGGAAATGTGTGTGTATGGTACAGTGACGCCCTATGTACCATGAGCAATGGCCCACTAGTTGCTCAACTGTTCAAAATGTATGATTCATTTGTAATAATGCACTGCTTTGCTCATACTAAAAGCTTTATCAAGACATAAGAGATATTTCATGGTTTAACAATAGACAAGTGTAGATACCTTTTTTCTCTCCTGGTAATGTAGGCTTGTCATAAAAAAACACTTTTTTGGATGACTCTTTCTTTTTCTTTTCTTTTTTCTAATAAAATAATTTATAAAGATTAAACAATAATGCATTACTGTTTAAAAGGAGGCAGCAAAATCATACTAAAGAATACCCCAAATTTTACTTTGGTGCATGACGAAATCATAAAGAAGTAATAGTTCCGTAGCAGCACAATAATAGGTCCAAGTCAAAGCTGGAGGTACCCTGCGAGCAGAATCTCCTTTTAACTCTTCTACGGGCAAGAGAAGGAAAGGAGACTCTGCAGAAATCGTGTAGAATGTTATTTGAAATTTATTGTCAATGAGAGGACAGACAAAGAAAAAACTGATGTATATTTGTTTTTACGATTACAAAAACAATAAAAACTTCTCACTTTTAGTGATCAAAACAGCCAATGGAAAGAGCGCTCGCTCGTTGACGCCAGCTTTATCTGTCTGTCCTCTTATTGATGATAAAAAATAACTAATCAGCGCGCGAGAATTTTGAAAGTTTTGAAAATTTTCCATTCAATATTTTATGAATGGGAATTACAAACTATAATTACAATTCTAAAAATTCATTGGATTTTTTAGAATTTTTTTCTTTGAAAAGAAGTAAACAGCTGTGTGGTTAATATAACGCATGGTTAATATTCAGGTAGTATTATTACAGCAAGAATAGGGGAATAGTACAAATAAATCAAACGTGTACAGAATACAGTGTAATTTATAAAGATATAAGCTGCAACGCACGTGACCAGGGCTAGGGAAAAATATCAACTAAAGTTCATACCTCGTTTGAAGCACTGTCTTTATCAGAAGCTAACTGACTTTGTTTCTTAGCAAATTTTTCTAGTTTAGCCTGTCGTTTGGCTTCTTTTTTGAGCTGTGCGGCAGTCTTTGGTACGTTTTCCTCAGCACATTGTTCATTATTCAAACACGAGCCGTTAGACGAGGCTTCAGATACGTTTTCTTTACCATCCATGGAGCAAGAATGAATCAATCTAACTGGCAGTCTTTCTATAAGGAAGGCCGATCTTAACCTAGAGGATAATGATGAAATCACTTGAAGATATTTCATGTACTACACACATCTAGTCGTGGTTGACTTGCACGAAGCACCTTGGGAAACCACACAGGATACCCACACACGAGATTTCTATTTTTTGCGTTTGCTACAAAATCAAGACAAATTATAACTTTTTGAGAATATTTCTTTAAAAATATGTTTTAACAATGTATGTATATGCGATACGTCGAGTACAAAGTAAAATGCCTATAAAGAAATATTTTAAATAAAATTAATTTTGTGGTCTAGCGCAGACCTGGGTCCCAGTATTGCATAACAATCCAAGATGGCTGCCAGTCGAAGTGTGTTTCGTGTGTCTTCCTCTTGTTTACGAGGGATTTTATTCCTGAGACAAGCTAATTCTCGTGCAGTTATTAAAACAGCTTCGAGACAATGCCACGGTTATGCCAAAACGAAAGTCAATAGTAGTCGATTGCTTGGTATTGTTGGTATTTTTGGAGGTGTTGGTGTTGGAACCTGGTTTGCCTTCAAAGAACAATATGCCAGTGAGTTCACAAATAACGTAGAAGACGATAAACAACAACTGTCCAGTAAATCCAAGGTTCCCTCTATCACATTATTTCAATATCAAACATGTCCATTCTGCTGTAAAGTTCGCGCTTTCTTGGAGTATTATGGCCTTGAATATTCTATTGTTGAAGTCAATCCTTTAACTAGAAAAGAAATCAAGTTCTCTCAGTACAAGAAGGTACCAATCACAGTAGTTAATGGTGTGCAGGTTAGTTTACTTCACTATTATCCTATGAAGATACGGAAATATAGATAAGTTATAGTGCTTGGGAACGAGGTTATTCCGAGCGAAAGACCCTTGGAATTAAATTCAGAAAAATTAATTTCCGACCTCGCGGGGAATCGAACCCATGACCTTCGGAATTGTACTACCGATGCTCTACCAGCTGAGCTACAGGTCAGACTGAGAACAGACTGAGAGCAGCATAATTACCGCTACCTAACATCTATTTCACCCTGGCCTGCTGGCTGACCTCCTGGCTTGTAAATAACATATATATACACTAGATTGTGAGAATCATTTTATGACCTTTATTTTACATTGCTTCTACTCCAACCAAAGACACCTTGACAAATTTTCTTCGACCTTTGTTGTTGAATATAAACGTGCTGTTGCATAGCAACATGATGATAAGATCTAACAGTGCTAGGCTGATAATATCTTTGTCTGGAAGAAACAAACTGTAATCATAAAGACTGTGTTTTATATTGTCTCTAATTTGCTTTCCTGTCGTATTTGAAGTCGTACATTACTATATTTCTATATCTTTGGTGACACAAATCACAAATTTACGATGAAAATATACTACAAGCTGTTTTTCATCATTTAGTTTTACCAACCAGAACAACGGAAGAATATCTCAATTCAAAATTTGCTGCTAATCTATTGTCTAAATACTCAAACACTATTGGATAATTTGTAGATAACTTGTCAAAGTGGTTTTGGTTGGAGTAGTCGCACTGTAAGTTTTAGTTCTTATTTAACGTGATGTACTTTTGTTGTCAGATCAATGATTCATCAGTTATTACCAGCGTTCTAAGGTCATATCTACTGGGAGAACAAAGTCTAGAGACTCTTTTAACTTACTACCCAGAAATGAAGTCCACTAATGATGATGGCAAAGAAGTCATTGAGTATGCTAACAGACATGCTATAATGCATATGACTGGAGTAGATAAGAACAAACAAAAAGAGCTCATGTAAGTATACAGTATTAAGGGACTGATGTGAGGGTTTTGTTTACAAAGACACACAAGGGCTGACTGTACATACAATGAACAAATAATTTTTCCAATGCTGGAGAAACTTTGAGTTCAGATCTAACACGAATTTCTCCTGTAAAGCCTCAGTGGCCGAGCGGTTGAAATCTCGTCTAGCAAACAAGAGGTCAGTGGTTTGTGCCCTGCAAAAACCCAACTGAGGCAGATTTTTTATTCTGCTTATACACTCAATGTAGCATACTCTTAACATATAGGTTTGAGTTGTTTGATTAGCAACATCTCATTAATGAGACAGTCAAATCTGTCTTTGCACTTTTTCAAAACTTTGAATTGGCTGTGTCTCAATCTATGGCATACATTCGGGGCCAAAAATCGAACTTTGCATTTTACAATTTACTTTCTGTTTTTTTGCCAACATTATGCTTTTGACATACAACTTTGATTATATAAATGTTTAGTTTTCATATTCGACTTCCAGCATTTTGACATATCCTACTCGGGGGTGGGAGACAACAGTAAATGAGTCCGCGATACATTTATTGAATGAGAAATCTTGCATCTCATAACAAAGGTATAATATCGGAATAGCAAAACTAGCAAGTAGAATAAGAAATGTTGGAAGTCAAATATGATGTAAAATGTAAAATGCAAAGTTCGATATTTGGCCCCGAATGTACGCCATATCAATCGACCATGGTCTTGGGCATGTTTTCCAATAGATGACGTAGAAGCCTTGTGTTATGCTACTCTCTGGTGTAAGAATTTATATTTTTTTTATTTAATACTTTTTTGCATTTTATGTATCCCCATTCCTATTACTAAAGTGTATTTGTTTCAATGTGATTTACAGGGAAGAGCGCCAATGGAGGAAGTGGGTTGATAACACATTTGTACATACGCTATCACCTAATATTTATCGAACAGCTGCTGAAGCTAATCAAGCTTTTGAATACTTCTCTACTGTTGGTAACTTTAGCACTGTAGAGAGATATGCTGTAAGATACTGTGGCTCAGTTGTCATGTATGTCTTGGGGAAGCATTTGAAACAAAAGTAAGTCTGTAAATTCCAAATGAACCAAATGGTTTTACGATTTTACGATGGGAAGCATGGGTGGCGTAGCAGTGAAAGTGCTTGTAAATTTGTATCTCTGTGGGGAGGGGGGAGGGGTATGGATAATTTCTGGAACTACACAATGAAAATCAATATTCAAAGATCTTACATGTAGGTTACATGTAGCATACTTAACATTTTCCCTCCCATGGATACATACTGTATAATGAATCTTCATGTGAGCTACCCTGGATGTTTTTACATATTAATGTCTTTCATATTATTTCATAATCTCTATTATCCCTGGTCGTTGGTGGTTACAATCCAAAAACAATTGGTATTTGAAAATGAGCCAGTGTTTAAAATAATAATATACCACTGGCCTTAGCAATAAGCTTATTTCCCTTTGAGGTTATAATAGGAAAAATCAGATTTGGTTGCTAGTAGAGCTTTGGAGTGAGTACCTTGCCAGGAATCTTGTGAAGGAAGGGGTTAAATAACTGGCAGATAGCACTAGTAAGAAGTCAAGGGAAGGCCAAGATAAAAGTAGTACTTTAACATGCATAATTCAACAATTTATTTAATAGACTTCCGCAATTAATTTAAGAAAAACATTGTGTACATAAAGCAGTATTTAAAGCATGTATATTATATATCTGTATTTAGTTAGCATTTATATTATATATTTTTAGCTGTAATTGACTGATGTATTTTACCCTGGTTAAATAAATAAATAGATAAACCCTCTTGTTACCCTCTTGTCAGTGGGACATAAAAGGTGCACAGGGAACCCAACCTCACAAAAGTGCAAGTAGGATTCAGTGAAAGGTTATCCACAAGTGTGCCATGTGGCAGTTTGATTGATTTTCTTGTGATCATATCTGTGATGAATTCTTTGTGTTATACACTAGGTACAGACTAAAGGAAGATGTAAGGCAGTCTCTTTATGAAGAAGCTGAAAAATGGATGAAGGCTGTTGGAAAAAGGAAATACCTCGGTGGCTCATCCCCTAACTTAGCTGACTTGGTAGGCTTTATTTATTTATTCATTCATCCGTCCGTCCGTCCGTCCATTTATTCATTCATTCATAGCTTTACAACCAGATTTTTGTATCTAATCGAGGGCATGGTCAGCAGGACAAGAGTCTTATGTAAAGACCAGCCTAACAAAAATACACACTAAAAGAATAAGGAAAAAATAAGGCAAAACTAAAAATATACTACCAAAACTGGTAGAGTGTAGATTTGACTCGTTGCAAACACTTGTTTTACTTCACATTTGTAATGTCTCATTCACACATTCCTGAGCCTTGGGCGGTTAATTAGCTTTGAACTTTGAGTCTGCAGTCCGTAACCGTCAAATTTGAATCTTAATTATTAACATCAAAGTTAAACTGCCACTCTGGGCTCAGGAATGTATGCATGGGCTTTCGGAATGTAGAGTAAAACAAGTGCTTTATGACAAGTAAAATCCATGTTCTACCTGTTTTGGTAGTGATGTACAAAGTTAAGAACAACAATTAGGATTAAAAGAGTTTTTCTTGGTGTCTCTTTCTAAATTTTCTTGCGTACTTTGATTTCTTTCACACTACGTTCCCCTTGTAAGGGAGGATCCAGGGGGGTGATTTGGGTGACTAGTCAATCCCCTTTGGATTGAACAATAATAAGAAGGAAATAGAAGGAAAGAGGTAACAGTCACCCCCTGTTTATTTTTCGTTAATCAATTTTACTTATCATGACATTTATCTAGTAAAGTATTGCACTCTAGTGCTTTTTTAATTCATTATTTTAATTTCAGCACTAATAAATAATCAATAATTCCATTGTTTCAGGCAATGTATGGCGTTCTAAGTGGACTGGAAGACCTGGACATGTTTAAAGATTTAATGGCAAACACTTCAATTAAACCATGGTATTACAGAGTTAAAAAAGCAATCACAAATCATGAAGGATCACAAACCATTAACGAGAATGCTTTAAAAGGGTGAAGTGTATTTGAATACAATATTTTATAATAAATTTTCGTACATAATTTGTCCAGAACTGGCTGGATAACTAAAAAACTACTGTAATGCACCCATTACTTTTTCCTTTGAGAAGGGAAGGGTGCCACTGTAGTGGCGCAGACAATACCTTCAGATAAGACCACGCTACATTTTGGATTTTAGTTTTTCATCACAATAACTAAGAATTAACAAAACGTCAGTACATGTTCCAAGGTTTTTTTTATCAGCTGTGTTTAAGTTTTCTTCTTCTTTGCCTGAAATAACCTCTGGAATGATATGTCAGGGTATGGCTCAGTGGGATAGCAAGAGCACCAAAGCTTGAGGTGTGAGTACAGGGAAGTTTGTGAGAACATTTCCCCATTTCTACAGCTAGCCCAAGAAAAATAAGAAAATTAAATTTTTTTAGCTAAACTGAAAACCCCTCACTATACCTGTGGTATAATTAACTTCTACATCGATTAGAATTAAGCTTACCTGTTGGGTCTTAAAGTGCTCTTGAACTCTTCGATAATACTTTCAGTACTGATTCTACATGTAGTAAATAGTTGAAATGTTAAAATATTTATTGATTTGAGAGATGCGTCTCTAAAATGCTAATGAATGTGACGTCTATTAAGGCTTAATTAAATATACAAAATTGAACTGGTTCATAGATACAGTATTTAAGAAGCATCATTATTTTACTCATGGTTTTCAAGAAAGCTATTTTAAATTTGTATTTTCAAAAAAGCCAGCAAAAACATCAAATACCTTACCTGACGTCACCATCATTAACATGTATGAATAGCAGCTGCTCTTCACATAGCTCACTGAACTTGCTTGCTTGTTTGCATGCTTGCTTACTTGTTTATATTGCTTGCATATTATATAAGAGCTTTAAAATTACAACGTTAAAATATGACAGTTGATGCAAGAAACTTTCAAAATTATTTGTTAAAGCATTTTTTATAACTGCTTAACGACAACGTAGTCCCTATAATCACAGCACTCCAAAAAATCCTTATTTCGCGACGGTAATCATGGACGCATTACCATTTCTAAAGATTCTAAAGTATTGTCCCTAATAAACAACCTGCGTGCAGCCGGACTTTTCTCTCGTATAGGCTGTTAATTAGGGGCGTACCCAGGTTTTTTCGGAGGACGGCCAAATTCCCCCATCTTGTTTCACCCCCGAAACATGTACGAATTACGTTTTACGTATTATTTTTACAAAAAAAAAAAAAAAAAAAAAAAAAAAGAGAACCGCCATTACGTTTTACTTTAAGATTCAAAAACAAATTTGAAATAACGTATACATGGCAAAAGGTCGCCATTTTGTTGCCACGAAGTGGAGGCCCAGGCCCCATTGCCTCTCCCCTGTCTACGCCCTGGTTAATGCCATGGCAATTATTATCAGCAACCTCAATGGACTAAGACTTAGAGCACAAATAATGTGTCTGGCAAACAACACAGACGATATATTTAGTGATTATTAGGGCTAATGATTAAAGTGAGAACACTCGAACGTTATCGCAAAAATTGACGAAAATGTTTGGGTCGTACGTCACGTGCTCACACTTCATCATTACTAACCAATATCGGTGTGACCATGGTTAGTTCCCCTCTATTAACTATGGTGTGACGTTAAAGAATTAACCACTGAGGACGCAAAGAAACCCTGGCAGTGACCACCCTCAGTGCCTACACCTCATACCTCTCGGTCATAACTCATTGTAAAGCGCGGTTTGGAACATACATTGAAACTTGACTGAATTTTGATCACGTGGTGTAAAAAACTTGCCCTCGTGGTACAACATTAGCATCACGTGGTCGATTTGAAGTGTACTTGCGGATAACATAACAGACGCTACGAAGGCGATTAAAAAATCACAACTTTCTCGTTATACTGGGAATAGTAGTAGAGTTTTAAAAAAATTTACTACCGAAGTTTGGCAATTCAGTTCACTGTGAGATATGAAATTGCCTTCATTGCCGGCACTGCCTTTTTTAGCAAGTTTCAATGGTGAATTTACAGCGCTTCTCAATCACACGTGCGAAATCTTAGGACGTCAATCGAGGCGTTTTGACAACCCTCCATAGACACGTGAAAGCCTTGAAAGCTTTGTGTTTTCCGGCAATGTCATGGAAACGCTTTGGTTGACTTTAACCAAAACCTTACTTTGTCGTGATAGAAATTTTTACGATTTTGTGTGTGTGATTGAGAAGCGCTGTAAAATGGATAGTACTTAGAAATTATGAGCAATTTTGAATTTATTCAAGCTTCATAAAGACTTTCGTGCGGTATATATTTGATGTTTCCCGAGATTCTTATCGGCCTTGTCATGATAATCTCCCAGATAAACTATTGAGTAATGAATTAATCAAATAATGTTGTCACGCAAATATACTCGTTTTCAACATAAGATGACCGGAATCTGGTCGTCATTTTAGCTGATGTCAATCAAGGCGTTTCCATGGCAATCCGTAAGCACATCCCTTAAACATTTTAGAGCCCCTAAAATATCTCACAACCCATGAAAAACTAAGAAACTGGTAATGTGGACAATGAAGTGTCGTCTTCAATAAGTAACGAAATGGAGAGTCTGAATGAACTTATGAAGAAAATTGAATTAAAGTTTTATATTTCAAATTAATTCATTTATTCTTGTGGGATATTGGTTTAAACCAGAAAGCAGCTGTTAGGAAATGAAAATTTACATATTGAAAGTAAAAACAGACAGACTTTCACTTGGCTGAGACGGACGGCGGCTAAGGAGAAGCTAGAGGAAAAAGGTAATGCTTTCTATCGAATTTTAAATGATTCTATAACACCTTAAAACTCGAGAAATAATGATATATTATTATAGAATTATATTAACGTGTAAGTGCGACTTTTCTGATCGAAAATTGCTCTCAAGGAAAGACGTAAAATAAATTGAGCGTTCATTTCGAAGCCTGTCTCTTGAACAGTACGATTTTGAATATCTTCTATTGCATTCAATCCCTTTTTCGCTTTTTGTTTATTTTTTTTGGATAGTAAGAAAAATGTATTACAGTTTGGCTTTTGAGGGCCAAAGGACGCTCATCTTTAGCCCGCCGTCAGGTTTCGACATGCCTTCGCATTTTTTGTCACGTTCTATTCAGGTTTTCTAGGTGTGTATCATATTTATAATGTATTTTATTATAAATGGTATTTTTAATTCCAATATTTGAGTTGTTATTCATTGTCTTAAATACCACCAAACCTCTATAAAATACAATGACAACATCTATCCTTTTTTTGGCCTTTGAACCACGAGAAATATATACCAAATGATCTTTACATACTGAGGTGAATGAGGGGACGTGACTTTGGTATTGATTTAATGAGTTTTCATCGAATTGTTTGATTTCGAACCCTTTGTATAAGTGAAAATGCAATTTATGAAATACTAGTTAATAAATGACATCGTTGTTTGTACGCTTCTTCATTATCGTATTCTATGACCGTGTCACATGTCTTTTTCCCCAGATAACTGCACTATGACAAGCTTCCGTGACATAATTCTGTGGCGTGACATTAAAGTCACGACCATAGTTTTTGTAAGTGGTTTTATTTTCCTGGTATGTTTGACTCAGTTCAGTCTCCTTACTGTCTTATCGACTACTTCAATGGTCATTCTTGTTCCTATGCTGGTACTCAGGCTACTCTTTACTGCACGTTCAGCATTTTGGAAGACAGAGTTTAAGCACCCTTTTCAGTAAGTGACGTAGTTGTAACAATAATGGTTTTCGCCCGTGGAGGACCTCTTGCCGATTTAGGGTAGGGACGTGCCGCTGAGCCCTCTGAACCCTTAACCTCTTCCAGAGTAAAATCGCGGAAATTCTTACCCTGTTCCAGAGCAAGATCGCTGATAACCTTACTCTGTTCCGGTATTGCGAAAATAGATACCCTGTTCCCGCGAGGAGAAAGCGTGATTTCATACTATCTTATCCAGAGCGAGCGCGATTTTATATACCCTGTTCCAGAGTAGAATGACTAAAAACCATACCCTCTTTGGCGGCACGTAACAGTATAGCGAAAATAGGGGAGTAATTTTCGTCTTTCGTTGCAAGGCAGCGAAGAGAAACGTTTTTGCTGTGTGGTGATCATAAACGATTGCAGTGAATTTTAATGCCTCGTGACCTAAATCTAATAGGCCACATTTCAGACTTGATTGCCAGGCTTTAGTTAGTTAATTGAATGGTACTTAATCTATAGTACAAAAACGTTTATCACCAAATACTCTCATTTGTAGGAATAAAATAATGTACCATATACCACGTTCCTACCTTTTGGCAATAACTGATATAATTTTCTACAGCACTAAATCTACTGATCCTTTTTAGGTGTTATGCAATCTTGAACATTTAACTGATTCCGGAGAACCTCGATACCGTGCTGTAGTTTCAGTAATCTCGCTTTTGTATGGTATTGCTAAGGATATGTTTTTCTTTTGATCATAGCTCCTACCTGGACAAGGATATTAACGTGTCCAAGGATAACGTAAGCTTAAAATTACTAGTATATCATTCGCTATTTTCAAATATAATTACCATAATGGGTTGCTTTTCTGGGGTATAACTACAGGTAGCTTGGTTTCTGTGGTGTCATGTTATTTTTAAATGTATGGGGTTTCATCAAAAATATTTTTTGAATTTAGCCCGTTTTAAGGATTTTTTTCCCCATCAATAAGTACTGGGGAGGGAGGGGGGGAGGGGGAATCTTAAAAAAAGTCTTGAAAAACCTGGCAAAAAATCAACGAATGTACCCTATATTGCTTTGTAAAATGCTGATAATCGATATATATTGAGTTAATTTCCCACGTTCAGAGCATCAAGATGTTTAATGAATGTACAGAAAATGTTCTGGCTCTGACGTCTGAGTTTTGGCTTCCCTCGATCAATAAAATTAAAATTCTTGCTGTTATTTTTTTCACTTGCTTGCTGCTAACTTGTGCACATTTTTTAACAGGCAACTCGTTTTGGTGAAAAGGCTGCTGAACACGTTGCATACCTCGCAGAAAACATCAGAAGTTTGTTGTTGGTGGAAGATCTAGCCGACTCAGTAAAGGTTAAGACTGTGCATGATTATCTGTAAAAGGGTTACCGACATAATCAGGAATGTCGTCAATCATGTTTAAAGCAAATTCATATCAGTCAGTGATCGTTATTGCCATCATCATGAATATCATCATCAACATCATCATCTTTATTATACCTTTATCATCGTCATATTCTTCTTTATCATCGTTATCATCATCCCCGTCATCATTATCATTATCATCATCACCATCACCATCACCACCAACACCATCACCACCATCATCAACATCAACATCATCACCACCATCACCATCACCACCACCATCACCACCACCATCACCATCACCATCACCACCACCACCATCACCACCATCACCACCATCACCACCATCATCACCATCATCACCATCACCACCACCACCATCATCAACTTCATCACCATCACCACCATCATCAACATCATCACCATCACCACCATCATCACCATCACCATCACCACCATCATCAACTTCATCACCATCATCACCATCACCATCACCAACATCATCACCATCATCACCACCATCATCACCATCACCATCACCACCATCATCAACTTCATCACCATCACCATAATCACCATTTATTGATGCAAGCGTCCATGTCCTTTTTGCCTCTACATTCGTCCTCAATCCTCTAAATTCATTTGTTTTTCTATTTCAGCTTCTAATGCTGTTGTACATCCTATCATACGTCGCACAATGGTTTAGTGGTGTTACACTTACTTTCGTTGGTAAGCCTATACAAACTGGTTTTATCAAAGCACTATTATTTTTATAGTTTTACGTGTTAAGGTTGTATTTTATGTGTTATTTTTTCATCGAGTTTCAGTTAAAGTCTGATTATCGTTGTCCATCTAAAATAGAGATATAACAGTAAAACAGATGACACGGGATGATTTAAAAGATATTATAAGTGCTTGTCAATTATTCCATTTTGTCATTATCATTATTATTATTATTATTATTATTATTATTATTATATTATTATTATTTGTTTGTTTGTTTACAATTCAACTGAAACTGGCGATGTTCAGCTTCGGCGTTACGATGTCTCCTACACCTTCGGGAACGGTGGGGTGTCGGTGTCTGCTGATATATGTCGTTTATATATTATTCTTATACAGTCGATGTCATTAACGTTCTCCACCGAAAAAAGACATTTACACAGTTAGAAATTTAGACTAAAAGGAATATCACGTGTTTCATTATGTATTCTTTGCCTCGTGTACGTCAGCCTGAACTTTGAATGTAAAATTAAACTCGTGAATCGAAAATCCAGAATGCCCGGCCATTTAGTGAGGATTTAAGATGGAGAATGGTATTTCAGCATTTGTTTTATGCCAGAACTTTCGAGGAAACACGTGATATTTCTTCTAGTCTAAATGTGTCAATGTGTAAATGTCTTTTTTTAGCGGACAACGTTAATGACATTGACTGAATATTATTTCTATTATTGATGATAAAATATTGGTTTTTTTTTCTTTTTAGCCTTCATTGGTTTGTTTACGATCCCCAAAATTTATGATATGTACAAGGTATGGGGTTAAAATAGAGAACAAAGGCAGTTAGCTATATACGACTAGCCGCTAACTAGATGATTTGCGCATGCGTACCGATCAAGAAGTGAGACCTTAATCCAAGACAATAGCTACAGGAGTGGAAGTGTGGAACTATAATGAATGAATGAATTCTTTATGATTTATATGGCGCCCTTCTTGATATAAACCCCTTTTTACTTAGTAGTAATTTAATGGCAATCGGTTTTAGTTTCCTCCCCTCTTTAGTTAGAATTGTTTTGGGTCTGGACGGTTCGCCCCACCCCACCACCCCAACCCCACCCCTTCCGCTATGCCCCTGCACTTGGGTACCTTGATACCTTGGTGACTAGGATAACAGGACAAAGCCTATTTAGAGAGTATTTAACGCGTTTATCCTTAGGCTGAAATCAACAAAGCCCTGGAGAAGATTCAAAAAGCAATCGATGATCTTCTAGACAAGTAAGCTGTATTGAATGAACGCATTGAGATGAACTTTAGATAATGATACTTTGACACTTTAGCGACATATATACACACATGTTTCGGCGCTATTTGTGTTGAAAAATAAACATTAAGCAAGGGACAACTCAGCTCAAAACATGCTATAAAGCCTCGTTAAGTATTCTAGGACAATTTGGTAACAAGTTTTTGCCGAGAAAGGATTCAAACCGCAATCCTTCATATACATGTTAAATATATATCCCCAACATGTCAAAATTTCAGAAATTCGGTGTATTTTATTAGAAACCCATACTCTAATAGTAAATAAATAAAAAACATACTTAGAATAAAGCCTTGAAAGAGATGGGATAGGATGGGATTCGAACCCACGGCTTCGCATTCTAGTGCGATGTGTTGAACCAACTACACCACCAGGACCTACACACTAGAAACGCAGTCGTGAACTGGTATGTAATCATTGGTACCGTAAGTTTTCCCAGGTTACTCTCTTTCGGGTTTACGGTTGGGAAGCCCTTAACTTCTAATATATCAATTTCTTCCTAAGGATCGAGAAACGATACAACGAAAGCTAGCTCAGTGATAGCAAGCAGAAGGACCCAGTTAAGGATACGAGCTTATTTTAAATATAAATATATACTAGGAGACTATATGAGAAACCACACTCTCATAGTATCGCGAAAGAGAAAAGTCTGGGAAAACTCACGGTACCAACAAATCACTTTCTAGTTCAACTATTTTTCCATAGTGAAATATATACTTATTTCAGTAACGTTTGATAGCTTTTCAGGTGACTAACTTTATTGAAATAAGTGTATATAACTAAGTACATAGTATCCAATTCACTGAGTGATTCAATACTCATATCTGTCGCCAGGATCAATGCAGCAGTACCAGTTTCAAGGGGGAAACCAGCTATAGTCAAGGACACGAAGAAACCAGACCAAGAATCAGAGAAAGATAAATCAGCTTAAAATTAGTTTAAAAAAATAACACTAGGGCCGTAACCAGGGGGGAGCACAGAGTGCACGTGCACCCCCCATAAAAGCTTAGGTTCCACTTATCTATCTCCTTTCGCTTAAAAATTGCAATTGTTTTTTGATTGAATTAAGATGACTTCCATCTGCATATTGCAGCATCTTTAAGAATCACTCGCCCATTATTCCTTTTATTTATTTATTATTTATTTATTTCATTTTTGGTTCTGCTATTTATTTTTGGTTATCTTTTGTGTTTTTTTTTGGTTCTGCAAATCATTGCCTGCGTACCTCCACTGCAAGATCCCTGGTTACGCCTCTGAATACAACTCATGTAAAGTACAACTGTAATCTTACCTTAGGAGAACTTGCCTCACTGATAACTGAAATAAATAGTTATTATATCTGAAGTGTTGAAAGGTCAAGGTAATCACTCCTCCTGTCCTCAAACAGGTGCACTAGCTGACGAGACTGATTGCTCACGGGCTGCCAGTTTAGGGTCATGCATAAGGAGTCTGATGAGCAGACCTATGAACGTGACGTGTATGGCACCTCTAATTGGACTAAATAATAAAAAATTAATGGAAAAAATACTGCAAGTAATTTGTCTATATGTATATCTATAAAAGAAGGACCTAGGTGTTTCTTTACCTAAAAACACTTAACTCAAACGAAAACTGCTTCACCTATATTCATATCAATTGATCGGACCTTATGTAAAAAGCCATAGAAAAACATGTCTTTGCATTGTATTGCTCAAGTCATCATAGCCAGCATTTGAAACAGAGTGTGCTTACATTAGTAAATGAGGAAAAAGGTTAGTGCCCGGGCCCTGGGCCCGCGGTTGTTTGAAGGGTCGCTAGTCCCATTCGGCGGATAAATCCTTATCCAGTAGATAATCAATGTTGTTATCCAACTAATTGAACCACTAGAGATAAGATTTTCCGTCGAATAGCGCTGTCCACCCTTTATACGACCGAATCCTTTGAAATAATAATCATTAATATTCTTACACAAGTGAATATAATAAATTCGGCGTGTTCATATAGGTCACACAGGTGAATATAAGAGGGTTGTGAAGGGGTAAAATGAGAACTGGGATTGGCCTGTTTTTTCCTTGGGAAAATGGGGTTTAGGTTACTGGGAATGGGGATGCGTATATTTTTACATAATTAGACATTCTGCAGAGTCCTCGTACACGACCCGCACTGTTGTTGTGAAAGTCAGTAAGTACTTTTCGACTCAAACTAGCTGCTGTAAACTGGAATTATTCAACAACCCAGATTGCGAGCAATACTTTTAGAATGTGTGGTATATAGAGGATTCGAGTACACGGAGAGGATTTGAACATTTTGCTCTGGAAGTGTTTTACCTCGACTTGCGGCACTGAATCTGGAAGATGACACTGATGATGATGATAATGTTATTATGATGTATGTGACACACGGATATTAAGATATATAATGGTCTGAAATTAGGGCTAAAATGCATGGTAAATTCGTCAGACAACGAAATTTAAGGCAAAATAGCACCATACATATGGCAGGCTCTTGTTTCAAGCAAAGATATTGATCCATTAATTCAAATGAGGATGGCAGTAACATTTTAACACTACATTTTCTCCTAACAACGAACAGGTAGACTTCTTTAGCACTGGCAGTGATATAGTACTCTGAAGATTCAGAAGAAGAGGTAGACAGCAGTCTTGAAGCAACGCTGAGTATGATCCGTCCAACCAATTTTTAAGAAAGAATAAGAACACTTACAAATCAACCTTGCGACTGAAGAGAATAGCGTTGGTACGTATGACCCTGGGATTGATTCTGAATTCTGCTAGTGGGAATGGAATTTCGACATTGAAAGTGGGATGGATTTGGAAAAAGAATGGCCTGGAAAATAGGATTGGTTACCCTCCTTCAGGACCCGTCACGCTTTAATAAAATTTGAAAAAATAAACAAAAAACAAAGACTTTGTCCCCATTAATTCTATGAATTCACTTGTCTCGCCGGCTCAATATTCCCTGATATTCACTTCGCGTTTGGCGAATGATTAGCCTGCGTGCAGCCCGCGGACTTTTCTTAACAGTTATTTCGGCAGAACGCAGGCTAGCGAATGATTAGTATGAATGACTGTTAAATGTGCACGCGAATACAAATCTCTAGCAAAAAGCATTATTGGACTCTTACGACTTGAACTTTTTCAGCTCTAAAAATTCATCTGAAAATCTTTCCTGCGTCGGCATTCTCTATATGAAAATGTACGAAGTATTCGCGCCAAGTAGGTGTCCTGAGAAAGTTTCTTTTGTAGTTTTTTGTTTTATTGAGTTTTATCTTTTTGAGTCTTTTTCGTGCGAAGCTTAGTTAACGCCATTTTTATTTCGAAAATTCTTTCAGTGAAGATGGATATTCAAAATTCAATATCTGGTAAACGATCCCAGGACAGCCCATGCCTTTTCCTTACAGCCATATTCGTTGCATCGCGACCCGCTGTTTCAAAACTTCGATTCGATTTTGGTCTTTTCCTCTAGCCGTCAACCACCTGGCGCTTATGCAAATGAAACCCCATACATGTTCAGTGAAATCCTTCAACCCTTCTCAGCTATTGACAGTTCGTAATAATGCAGGGAGAGTAGCTCGAAACATTTGTAATTTTCAAAATATTATTAAAACCACTGAAATGATTTGCTTTCAAGGAAAAACAGAATTAATTTGCAGTCAAATGTTTTGAAGAAAGAAGTCCGCGAAAGCTAGTTTACCTCGTCTGATTCTGTTAACAATCGTGAGAAGTTTTCAGTGCCGGAATGAGAACTCGTAGCTCCAATATCCTGAAGTTATGAGTATGAGCAAAAAAGAAGACCGCCAATAATTAGCAGAAAGAATACAGTTGAGTTACTTGTAAATCGCTTTCCGTTTATTCTTCGAATATCCTCGAGCCGTTCAGATTTTCAAGAAGAGCGGCATAAGTTCAAACGTAATCTGCATAGGCGCCAGACAAGAGAATATGCGCCAGATGATTGACGGCTCGGAAAAGACCAAAATCCAATCGAAGTTTTGAAATGGCGAGTCTCGATGCAACAAGTATGGCTGTAATTTCGCTTAATCTGCGTTCTATTTGAGTTATACAAATTATAGGGGTCACTTTTTGCTTAAGGTCAGCCGCGGTATTTTTTCATTAGAAACCACACGGAGTTTTCTCAGGCCACATTAAGACATGAACCATTGACTTCGTCCAAGTGAAAATGAACTTGTTCATATTCTCTTGCTCCGTCCCTTCCCCAGTTTGTTTTATTATTGATCAAAGCTGGCCAGTTTGATAACCAAAGTCTAAAAAGCAACAACAACCAACACTACTTTATTTCATTCCACTTCTCTCTATCCTCTCATCAACTGTTTTTCTTTTCCCCTGATCTACCCTTCACTTCTCCCTAATATACTTAATATTGGTTCTTGGCTTGGTGGCTTGCTATAAATTTTACTTCAGACTCAGTATAACCCACTCTGCAATGTAAAATGCTCAGTTTTCATTTCCAGAGTCCATCTTGTCTTACGAGATGCAAAAGATAAAATATTGCGTAAAAAATGCGTTAATTTGAGACCTACTAAAATTGACGACTGGACAACGACAGTTCAAGATATAAACTCTGGTTGCTAGCTTTGGATTGTCTAAATCAAAAAGAAACCTCCGGCTAAGGCCGAACGTTTACCTCAATAAAATCAAATCTTGTTTTGTTCCTTGGTGTGAGATTTAGAGATTCTTTAGTATGTCGTGAAAAAGGGACACAGTAGAAAGGTTAGGCAGCATTGTTGGAAAAATCGTAATAAGATAGGGTGTATCGTAGACTATTATATCAACAATGCCATAAAAAGAAGCCTAAGTCACGTGAAAGGGTTCCCGCGCAATTCTCTCTGCGCACACACTTTCTCCATGTTTACTTTCAGTTTTCTTTATATCTAATTTAAGTCTGGTTTTCGCTTCAATTCAACCCAATGTAAAAGTGGAACTGCGTCTGTGAATGAGTGGTGAGTACAATTTTGGATTTTATGGTTTCTTTTTAGTAAAAAAAAACGAAATTTCTGGGCGTCTTAGATCGCTTTTGAAATCTGTATTTGAAATCAGAGAAATTAATAATTGTCATAATGTACTTTGTGAGCGCCGAGTTTACGCGCTAAACATGACCCTTTTATTGTTAGGGTTTCCCATCCATACCACAAAATAAAAGCCTTCGATCGAAGATTTTGAATTCTTGACTCAAAAGCAATGCAAAAATGATTTAATTTAGAGGAAGTTTAGGTTTTAAATCACACGTGTATTGAATCTCAGCTGCCGTACCTTTTCTGTACTTTCAGTCGAGTTGAAGGCTGCATCAACTAAACTCGATCAAAACTGAATTTGAATTGCAAATATTTCCATTGTATATTTATGTTTTCAAGCGAAGAAGACCTCATTGAATGAAACCTTCTGTTTTCTCAAACACGTCTTATACAACACGAGAATGATTTTTGTTTTAACCAAGGAAATATTTGACCAGCGAAGCGTCGAACGATCGAGACGACTTTAATGTTCAAAATATTTCGCTTCCTTCGCTATTTAGAGTTCAATATTTTCTATAATTTATGAAAATACCATTCATAAACTGAATAAAAGAGCTTCTTGAAGTAAAGATTCATTTAAAACCATTACCATAATGTAGTATTGTAAATTGGATTTGATATTCTAGGCGAAAGATTTAGAGCTTTTTAATTCATAAATTTAATAAAAATGTTCCCATAAATAGCTTATATTTTAAAATTTAATTGCTAAATATTGTACAAAAATAATAACAAAAATTCGTTCAGTACTCGATTTTTGCTGGAATTTTTTTGATAACGACTCAATTTATTTTATATTTTATTACTCTCTCAAATAATTTTTACTATTGATTGTCGTAATGATTGCTTTTAATTCATATTGTTACCGAAATACTACACCAACACAACCCAAATCAAGCCAAATTTCGAATCTTTTATGTCAAACAAAAAGATAAAAAAAGGTGTTGCACAAGTTTTTTTCTAATTAACGATGCGAGAAGAATAAGGGAAGGATTATCTTTATTTTCGATAAAAATGTCACAATTTGGTTGTCATGAATAGTGATCTTTGCATCACATTTTGGATCTCATAGTGTTGTAATCATTGAATGGTGTATTTCAAGTGAGGACTTATGCTACTGTAAAATAATGGATAATCTTTTCCAAGCTTTCGCCGGCCTATGGCATTCTCAGGTACTGAATTAAGATGTCTTAATTCATCTATTATTTTACAGTAGCGTAAGGCCTCACTTGAAATTGATGAAAACCCTAATAGTATTGTTATTGATCAATGTTCTTGTACAGGCTTGGATTCTGATTTTTAACGAAAGAAGTTAGGACAAAAATGGAAGCCAATAAACAAATGGTTGAAGATAACAATGATTCTCTAGATAAACCAGAAGGCAAAAATAACAGTGTTCAACCAAACTCTACCGACAAAAATGAAAATGTCCTAGATAATAACCCAGTTATTGAGTCGTTTAAAGAAGCACCTTCTGTGGATGATAGTTGCTTACTGGTAGATAATCAGCAAGCTCCACAAGGGACATGTGTAGTTGTAAGTACCAATGGAAATGTAGGTACTATAGATACCACAACAATCCAGGCTGCTGGTGAAAACAGAGCTGTCAAAGAACAGCAACAAGAACGCCAAACAAGTAAAATGACAGTCAGCGATTATCTTCAAACTGCAATAACCCCACATGATTTGAAAACCCCTATCCAAAATGCCGTAGGTGTAAAGGAGGAAATAGAGACCTCCCAAGATAACAAAGATGCCAACCAATATCCAGAGGTTTCAAAGATTCAGTTACTACAGCAGACAGTTCAACAGCAATTGGTTCAACAACAGCACATTTCATTACCATATGTTCAGACCCAGCAAGGTATCACTACATACATACCTGTTGATGGCTCACAAGGTATTATACCAGGTGTCATACCATACACTGGACCTCTAGTCGTTGTTGGAAACCCAGGGTCTTTGCAAGCTTACAAGACAGTCCTACCACAGGGAACCCAGCTGATTACATCTTCCAAACCTGGTGCTACAAGAATTATTCCAGCTACTTCCAGGCCTACGCAGGTAGTTGATGTATCTAACTGGCATGGCATGTCTACTACAGATTCCCTAACTATCAAAACACAAAGCTTTTCGCAAGCAACAGCTTCAAGTCAAGAACCCTCTGGAGTTGTGAATATTTTTGTTCAGAGTAACCATGGTAACATGCAAGAAACAACAGCAAACCCAGCAGGTGGACAAGAAAATATTATTAATGCAGCACTGGTCAGCTCTAGTTTTGCTGGTGAGGAAACGGACCTACCGATAGGTAAACAACACCTGATGAGCTATCAGATTTTGCCCGACAGTTTCGTCAGCGTCGAGTTGCATTGGGCTTTACACAGGCAGATGTTGGTATCGCACTCGGAGATATATCAAATAATAACCTCAGTCAGACGACGATATGTAGATTTGAAGCTTTACAACTAAGCATGAAGAATATGTTAAAGCTTAAACCTTTACTAGAAAAATGGCTTAGGAAAATTGAATGTAAGGACAATGACAAAACTGTAGATTCAAGTAGTATCGGATCTATACCAAACCAAAATGGTTCTTACAAAAAGCGTAAACGAAGGACCATTATTGAAAAAACTGTCAAAAGTGTATTGGAGAATCACTTTGATAAACATCCTCGACCCTCGTCAAGTGATATAATTTCACTTGCTGAAAGCCTTGAACTTGAAAAGGAGGTTGTGAGGGTATGGTTTTGTAACAGACGACAAAAGGAGCGCCGAGTAAGCTCCTCTTCAGTAGTATCAAACGAAGACACTGGAAACAATAACCATTTAGTAGACACCAGCAATGTACAGTCATAGTAAATCCTAACTTTTGGGATATATTGATATTATTCAGGAAATAGAGGTATTATTTAGTTGTGTACAGGCCCAGGGGGGGGGGTCTCTCTTGAAAAGTGGGTAGGGGGGCTCGACAAACCTTTTAGGTTCGAAAATAAGACCTCGCATACCAAGGCTGACTCCGTACCTTTCAGGATCAGATTTGTTCATTTAAAAAATATCAAGCATCATATGAGAATATAATGGTTGGAAACGTCATTTTAAATGAGGTCGTACCTTTTAGGGTCATTTTCTAAACCATCCAGTCGAGCCCCCTACCAACTTTTCAAAAGAGTCACCCCTCCCGGGTATATATGTGTTTATAGTAATGTGTGCAAATGTGTCAGTGGTAACTTTGCATTTTAAAAAAACTGTGTGTAACTGTGCAATAGGTTGTAGTTGTATGTGGAATTACATGCAAATTTTTGGAGAGATTTTAGCTGAAATATTATATTGCTTAATTAATCAGAATATATTTGTGTTTTGTTTTAAGAAGAGATATTAATGGCTTGTCGGAGGGTAAATTTAAATATTAACAATAAATTAAGGATTATGTGAGCTTCAAGAAGTCAGTCCATAAGCCTATGAAATAAAATGAAGATGGTGAGTATGAAGCAGTTGCTGTCAAACTAGAATGTCTTTCTTTTGTTTCATGGGTTTATATACTGTGCTATATACATTTGCAGGCAACAAGGATTATCTATAATTTTGTATTCATATCTAGCTTTGGGTTTCTTCTTAGTTCTTGTTTTCTTGCTTGAGGTTGAACAATTTGTTTGGTGGTTTATTACAATATTTGTAAAACTGCTTGATGCTTCACTTGAACTAAATAAAATGTATTATATGTAAACGAATTTCTTGTATTGTGACTTTAGTGACACAAGGTCTTATGAGTAAATTTATCAAATTTCCAATGGTTTTGCATGTACTCATGAGTTGTAGCCGAGAGGGTACATTTTATCCATGGCATGCCCACTTCAGTCATGTACTCATGAGTTGTAGCCAAGAGGGTACATTTTATCCATGGTACGCCCACTTCAGTCATGTACTCATGAGTTGTAGCCGAGAGGGTACATTTTATCCATGGCACGCCCACTCCAGTCATGTACTCAGGAGTTGTAGCTGAGAGGGTAAATTTTATCCATGGCATGCCCACTTCAGTCATGTACTCGTGAGTTGTAGCAGAGGGTACATAACTAATTTTATCCAACTGTTGAAGAAACATCCACAAAAAACCAGCAGACTTTTGTGGTAAAAAATCCTATAACTTCTGGTCCCATAGCTCTTCCCTCTTCGTCTCATATGATTATAATTTTATATAGAGCTCTTTTCCATAGGGATATGATAAAAAGAGGTGCTTAACAAAAAGTTATGAATGAGAGGTGGCTAGTATGAGGTGCATGCACTGAGGATGGTCACTCCCAAGATATTCAAATCTGGGGAAATTATTGATAGGGAAGGGACGTGACATTACAGTGGAAAAAAGTGAGCGGAAAGATGTAATTCACTTTGAAACATTTGATGTGATTGGCCTGTTGTGGCCTGCTTGCAAGAACAATTTAACAGTTTTTTTAAATGTAAAATAACACAAAATAATTGAAATTTTTAGTTGTTGTGAAAGTTGAGTCTCACAAGAAATGGTCAGCTTCAGTGATTATCCGGGTGATTTGAGACTCTAATCTGGAGACCAGGAGATACGGTCCAAAATCTGGAGACTCCTGGTTTATCCGGGAGAGTTGACAGCCCTGCTTTACATCCTCAGTGGTTGTTTTTCCCTCCCTGGTCATTTGAGACACTTAACCGTTCACAGATGTGATTACAAAGGCAGCACTTTCTCCTCAGTTATTTTAGAATCCCTCGAGTGTCGGTCCAGCCACCAAGGCTTAAAACTACAACTTCCTGCAACCGGGTGATCAACCAGGCCAACCTTTAGCGGGTAATGTCCCAATGAATCCAATACATTTTCTTCTAGCTTGATCTACAGCAAACGCTCGAATTATTTTTGAGTACATATTAACCCATATTATATCTGAAAACCAGGCCATTGTAACTGTTTTGCTAGAGCAAATTTTGTTGAATTTTCTATTGGATTTGGCGATTCTATCCCCCACATAAACCAGCAGTGATGTCATAGCGAATTAGGTCAATTAAGGCGGCATTCTTCGATGTGATCAAGTTCGATGGATGCAAAATTCGAAGTTCAAAGTTTGCCCTAGGCTATACCCATGAAATAAAAAGTTAGGTGTTAAAATGTGGACGTGAGGTTCACATGAAAATTATACAAAAGAAATCACCTTTTCCAAATTTAAAATTGAAACATAGAAAATGTTGTTGGATATACCTCAATACCTAGCCACACTACCACAGACACCGTCCCCGTCTCATGTAGAACCCAACAGAATGTGGTGGTTACCAATGGTGCACAGCATTTATCTCTATTATTATTATACATTATGCATATTATAAATATCAATAATTATACTAGATAATTACTTCGGCACGCGTCATTTGTAGGTATAATGCAGACAGCTGAGGGCATCTTATAACATACCTACCAGGAGCTACTCACTAAAATTCTGTTTGATATATTTTTGTTTGTTCCTGACTATAATCACAAATGGGGGTATCACTTTTTCACATAAAACAAAAAATATGACTTATCAGAACCCACATACAGCTTTTCTCCAAGCCTGAATAAGGATTTCTCCATTCAGAAGCCAGCATCATTTTGCTGTGGTTTTTTGGGATACTTTCGGCAAACATATAGTTCGAGTTCAAAACAAATGAAACCTATTTTAAATGACAAAACTAAAGATGAAATACAACTAGCAAAGCAAAGGAAAAGTTCCTAAAATACTAAAAGGAAATAAAAAACAAAGCTGTTGTTCTCTCTTGATACTTTCCTGTGTAGATTAAACCTAATTCTGTGGCAGATAATTTGAATGTCGACATTATTTAGATAGATTTTTTTGTTAGAGCGGAGGCATTTAACCCATGAAATAAAAAATACTAGTCAACATGTAAAAGTTAAATAGGCACTAGAAAACAATGGAATTAGGGTCTACTAATGTGTATTAGTCTAATATCTATTGCACTGGTTTAGTGACTTCACTCTAGTCAAATAGACACAAAAGACAACAATGGAATTGGGGTCTACTGATTTGCATTAGTCTAATATCAAATTAAAATAGCCTTTGAATGGTTTTTAGTTCTACTTACTGTTTTGATTCAAACCAAATTGAAAATCTCAGTATGTATATGCTAAAACACCATGGAACCTGCTAAAAGACACTCTCATTCATTTTACAATACCATTTCCATGAAGTAATCATTTGATACATAAGGAAAAGCAGTTTTCTAGCTATCAACTTTTTTACATTGATAATACATCTAGCAAAACAACAAGGCTTCAAAAAGATTTCCCTGCACTGATGAACTGAATTTTTTGAAGATAACGACTAGTTTTGAAACTAGCTTGGACCGCGTCGGTGTTTTTTAGTTGAAACAAAATATGTGTCCTAGCAGATAATTTTATTACCGTAGGTGCAAAAGATAGTAGAGTGATGTTTCGGACATTAGTCCTTCGTCGGAGGACTCTCCAACAAAGGTTTAATGTCCTATACGTCAGTCTATTACCTTTCGCACCTACGGTGATAAGATGACACATGAATGTTTTGAAGCTAAATATTTTTGCATGCTAATTATCAGGCTGGAGACATATTTCTTTGTAAATATTCCACACAAAAAATACTTAGTTTCAAAAACTCAGTCATTAGCTTTATGACAATCTTCAAAACTTTGCAATTTTACCATCATCATGTAATGAATTTGATAGAGTACAAACACTATAAGTGTGTCACAAACACCACTATATCCTGTTAAATTGTGCTAATCCTGTTGTTTTCTATTGTTTAATTAGCACTATGTACTACTAAATAGTGCAAACTGTTGCACACTTTTAGTGTTCGTACTCTAGTAAACTATTTTTCCTAATAAATCAAATACGCTAGTGTTGGTTGTGGCAATGAATAGTCATGGTTTCATAAGGTATACAAGAAACAACACATCATTCAGGTATGCTTGGCTTTATTATTAGAACATTTAATTTTAGCCTCCCTTCTTCTTGGCCACACCTACAGTGCGTCCTTTACGGCCTGTTGTCTTGGTATGTTGACCACGGACTCTTAGACTAAAACCAATTACAACAAAATCTGTGTTATTTCAATTGTCTCCACTAATCGTATAGTGAATGATGAAATTCACGCCTTGATGCTTTAAAAAATTATTACGTGTTTAGGATTGATAAAATATGAATGATCTTATCATGATATAAACCCTAAACAGTGCAATAAATAATGGTAATGATGGAGTACAACTTGGTCTGAAATCATGAGTGATCAGGGTTTTCAATAGAAGCTGGCAACTGGCAGATTCCACTGTCTACTCTTGCTAATAAGCCTGAAGCGAGATGACGCTTTACCCCCGTCTCTAGACCATAGTTTTTAAAATTCTTTCAGATTAAAATTTTTGAATCCTTAGAGAATACAAGAACAATACTCATAATTAAAGAACAAAAGCAGTGTGAAAAGGATTATGGTCTGGAGGACAGGGGTAAAACGTCAACTCGCTTCAGGCTTATTTGGCCGCCTACTTAGCCACTTTCCAATGTAATTGTAAATTTTGATTAAAGTTGTTTAAAGTTTGATAAAATAAATTTCAACCCAATCTTTGTTGCTGTACTACAAAAACTGCAACGCAATCGAAACTACAACGATCATTGTCCACCATCTTGAATCGTTGTGAGAAGAGTGAGACTGGTGACTAATATGCCTCAATTACATGCTCCAGTAATTTCCAGTTTACAGCCTATTCTAATTTTGAAACCGCCTACCAAAATTTTATTGAAAACCCTGAGTGATGATTTTGGCTTGAAATGAGTGCTGCAGGGAGCCAATCATTTGTGGGATTTGCTAGTTATTCCAAAATGGATTACCAGTAACAAAACAAATTTTTGAATGATAACAAAACAAATATATGATGACATGTAAATGCTAATTAATAAAAAGACTGCATGACACAAGTAACAGTTTCTAAGTTTGCTTACCCCCAGTAATGTCTCAAGCCACGATGAGCTCTGATCTTCTTTAGTCTCTCAAGATCTTCACGAAGCTTGCTTTCAAGGGAGTTTGACAGTAACTAAGGAAAGATAAAAAAACAATGTGGATACTACTGAAAAATCACTTTAAGCCAGTCACAATATTAAGAACAAAAACAGAGCATTCCAGCTTCAACCTGACGACCCAACTTATCAAAACAGGTTGATTGATAAGCCATCTTAAAATCAAGAGTTGCACCACAGTCTATCACTTTAAGCATTTAGATCAACTCAAAAATCAACCAGAAGAAGGCCGTCTTTTGCCACAGATATGAGTAGTCTCGTGAGTTCACGACAAATCTTTGACAGTAATAGATTACCAAAGTGATGATGTTACAAGATTATCTTTTTTGGTGACGATAGGACATGTGCAAAATAGAATGGAATTTCAGAAAATTAAAGCAATCAAAATGCCCTTTGGCGAACTTGTGGATACTAGTTGCACTTTCCAAAGATAGGGCTCCCTGTGCCCTCCTTATACTTGTTGACATTAGAAGGATTCAAAGTATTTCGCTTGATTTCATATTTTAAATACCCAATTTAGTTGGTAAGACGATAAGTCATCCTTTTATATTTCTATTAACCCTTTGGCTCCCATACCGGCCATAGCCGGCCGTATGTAAACAACCAGTTATTCCCAAGCTGGCCTTAACCGGCCGAAAATACTACATGCTTTGTACCGTACTCTCCCGGCCCCCCCTAAGATCTGAGTCCCAAACGGTTGATTTACCATTGTTCTTAATATATTAGCCAATCAGATTCTCAGAACTGCGCATAACAAAAGCGATTCCTAGTTGAGTAGTGGACCGTCAAAAATTAGCATTCGAGTTCAGCGAAGTGCGAAAACAAGATGGCGATGCAAATTAGTGAAGGTGAATATCGAGCGATTTTTGGTGATTCAGATGAAGAAGAACAGCGTTTTGAAGGAGAAGAAGATTCAAATATTGATTTTGAAGGCCTAGAAATCCAAGAAAGTGGAAGTGAGGCTTCAAACAGCAGCGAAGACGAAGAAGACAGCGATGAAAACAGCGACGACGAAGAATGGACGGACCGACTCACAGACTTCGAAATTCCTGCATTCTCTGGTCCTTCTGGGATACAGATTGAAATCCCAGATGATCCCAAGGCAGTTTTTTTCTTTTCTGAAATGTTTGGGGAAGAAATAATGGATCTTATCGTACTTGAAATCAACAAATATGCCAGACAAACGTTGTCTAATCGCCCCCAGCGTTTGGCTCAGTGGAAGGACGTGACAAAAAGCGAACTCAAAGCGTATTTTGGTTTGTGTATTGTGTTTGGAGTCAACAAGCTACCAAAAGTTGCAGATTACTGGTCAAATGATCGCTTTCTAGGAAATCATACGGTGGCCCATAAGTGCAAAACACAATACACACAGTGAAAACACAATGCTCAAATCTGGAAACACAACACACACAGTGAAAACACAATACATATATCTGGAAACACAACACACGCAGTGAAAACACAATACATTCTGTTAGGCCCAGTGAAGGACTGGGTCTTAGTATTGATGACCACTGACCAGTATATATTGCGGACTACACATGTTCCAAATATGGCGGAGAGAGAAGCAATAACATATTACTTCTCAAAAGGTTATGATTATCAAACGATTCTTCTCTTTTTGGAAAGAGAACACGATATAAAAATATCGAAAAGAACACTTTTAAATCGATTGAAAGAATATGGTTTACGCAGGCGAGGAAGGGACGAAGATGAAGACATAATTAAAGAATATATCAAGAGGGAACTTGATGGTTCTGGGTCTCTTCTAGGTTACAGGGCAATGTGGCGAAAGTTGCATTCGAAGTATGGGATAAATGTGGCAAGATATACTGTACAAGCCCTCTTAAAAGAACTCGATCCAGAAGGAACAGTACTAAGAAAAAATAAACGTCTCACAAGAAGAAAATATACCAACCCTGGCCCAAATTATTGTTGGCATTCAGACGGCTATGACAAACTTAAACCTTACGGTTTTCCAATTCACGGGTGTATAGATGGATTTAGTAGAAGAATACTTTGGCTTAAAGTTACCAAAAGTAATAATGACCCTCGTATTATCGGAAGTTTCTTTCTAGAAAAAATCAAAGAAGTGGAAGGCTGTCCATCATTAGTGCGAACCGATAGGGGTACAGAGAATGGAATTATGGCTACCATCCAGTGTTTCCTAAGGAGAAATGATTCGGATTCATTGGCAGGATTAAACGCTCATCGTTATGGGTCATCCCATAGTAACCAACGTATCGAAGGATGGTGGTCTTTCCTCAGACGATCCTGGAGCACGTGGTGGATAAATTTCTTCAAAGATGTGATAGAAAAAGGAGAATTAGATACAAGTAATCTACTCCAAATGAAATGCCTTTGGTTCTGCTTCCACCAGGTCATTCAAAATGAAATCAATCAAATGAAGGATGACTGGAATAATCACCAGATTCGTCCCTCAAAATACCAAACTTTGGCTGGTATCCCTGATAAACTCTATTTCTTGTCAGAAACTGTCGGAGCAGTAGATCACAAACATCCTTTCGATTTATCAGATGTACAGGAAGCAGAAAATGAAATTTACTCCTATGATGCAGATGCCGATGCAGACTCTGATTCAACATCTGAATCAGATGATTACTATACATACTTTGAATATGTACTGGAGCATTTTGGAATTAATCCACCCACTGACTGGAAAGAGAGCTTGGAAGCTTATTTAAGAATTATACATGTTGCTAGTTAGATAGCCTATTAAGCACTATTAAGGATAGGTCATTAATAAGTTGGGTGGGGATCCTTTTGGGGGGGGAGGTGTCACAATTTTTTGACTGCTTTTTGGGGTAGGTTTAGGGGTTTTAGAGCAACATTTTTGATAGTTCCTAAAAATTATAAGCTGCTTACTCTGCAAAAATATCAGCCCTCCCCCACTGGTCCCTGAAACAGAGGGACTTTAGAAAAAAATTCTGAATTCTGAAATGTAAGGTTTTTTAAATATTAATCATTGTAATTTTGAGAGAAACCAAAGTAATGCTGTTGTTGTATTTACAATGTGAGTGACAATATAATTTATATTGCATGAAATATTCAGGCGTTGGCCTCTTACTGTTAATGAAACCCAGGCTAGGTTTTCAGGACAGGATTCCCAGGGAACATTCATAGGAGGGAAATGGGGGGCTAGAATACCCTAATTTCCAGTCAGTTTCCCCCCTCCCCCCCAGATACCATACTTTCACTTTGTTTTTCTCAAAACCTTTTCAAGCTACAAATATATCAATTGAGAGAAAGTACACTGTATCTAATTATCAAATGATCAAATTAGTTAAGCACCGCCTTTAAATTCAAAGAAAAAAAAGAACCTTGGTCAGTTGCATATGAAAAAATAAGATAGGTAGGCAATAATGATTGCTCTACTAGATCTTTTTCAGCACAATATTATTATTGAAACTACATTATAGTCCAGTGGCAATATATTTTCGACACATCATACATATGTGTAATACCTTTATTAAAAGATTTAAAAGTTGTAATTTGATATAAAACTGATATAAAAAATCCAATGCACTTTTTGTTTGCATATAAAGTTCATATAAGTAAGCATTAATGCACTGTGATTGTATTTCAACTTACACTTTCCATTTTAGACAAATGTGGAAAAGTAACTAAAACATTAACTGGAACTACATGTACAATTAAAAATGGGAATACAAAGTAAATTTAAATGTTTTGAAAAGGATATGTTGAATCAAAACCAACAAGTGTAAACAAATATTAACTATGTTGCTTTAAAATGCTCTCAAGAGTCAATACTTATAGAATTAATCCAAATTAATACATGTCATTAAAACAACTTGAAGCTTGTTCCAGTGGATTCTGTTTTCAGATTTGTTCATAACACTCCAAATCCAGGAGAATTCATCATACAAAAAGTAAATTCCTCAGAAAGTTTTGAATATTCTTGCATGCCTGCAACAGGTATTGTTAGGATATTAGCACATGTGTTGGCACTAAGTTTCCTATTTGGAACTGAATTGTGTGAGAACTTAATTGTAGGCCTTGGACAGAATCCAATGGCAGGGATATCATCAGCACCAGTGACAAACTGTAACACATGTTTCAGAGTGACAGTTATCTCTTTGTCCTCAACAGTCGTTTTAACATTTCCCTGCTCAACATCTTCAAGGTACTGATTAAAATTAAAAGCAATCTTTTGCTCAACTGCATACTTGTTACTGTCTTTAGGACTGAACTCTGGACTAAACATTTCATCCACAAATTCAGCAGTCAGGTTCTTTTGCTTTCCAAAGGTTTTTCTGAAAAGCTCAGGATTGTCTCGAATAAGGCCCAGCATGTTGCAGGCCTTCAACCCTTCGATGTACTGGTTGGCTTCAGTAATGGATGACAGGAGGACATGGTGGAGTGCAACTGACTTACATAAATCATCTTTATCCTTGAAGTAAACGAAAGGCTTGCAATACCCTGCATCAAATCTGTAATCGCTGTTAAAGGTGGCTTGGTTCTTAAATTCTTCTTCGTCTGTAATGTGTGTGAGGTTTTGTAGAGAATTCTTCACTTCACTGTTTGGTATGTCATCCACACTTGGAGTAAGGCTACTTATCTCCCCTGTTAAAATGTATTCTACAACAGGCTTTGTGAAGCATTTTGGCCCAGGGAACCCTTGCAACAACCCTACCGCTGTCATTTCTCCATAAAAATAAAATTCCTTTGCATTTAGGGCAGTGATATTATGCTGAAAGGTTCCTTCATGCAATAACTTAGATTGGGCAGCAGAGTTGAAGAGAGAGAAAAACTCTCTTAAGGGTCCACCATGGTCTACGGCAGGTTCACCAATAAACTGCACTTTCAGTGATGATGAAAAGGTAAATTATACACCGTGAAAAGATGAAAAAACTTACTGACGTTTCGGACGCTAGTCCTTCGTCGGAGTAAAAGAGAAAGAAGTGGTAGAATAGAGTGTATATATGATAGAGTAAGACAAAAGAAATCAATGAGAGCAAGGTAGGCAAGGAAACAAAAACAAACAATCAAAAGACAAAAGGAAAGGTTAGTTGAAAATAAAGCGTTCATTAATCCCGTTGGGACTAAGAGTGCCCAATAGGTGAATAAGCCGCATTTCTTTGGTCTTGCGACAATCATTGTTGCCGTTAAGCAAAGAAAGACCGAAAACAATGAAGTCAGAAAGAGAATGATTAGCTAGATTAAAATGGCGAGAAACTGGTTTGGTGTGGTTTGGTGGTTTGGTGGCACTTTCAGTGGTTTGGTCAAATCCTCTGACTTCATCCGCTTCCTTTTAAAAAGTGCATCATCCCAGACAGCATTTCTCCTGATCTTCAAGCGTGTAAATTCACTACTGTGTAGTTCTTCTTTTTTTTTTTCAATTAATAGGCCTTGAAGTGTGTGGTCTGATGAAAAAGTGCTAGCCATTTCCTCTGGAATATGCATGTCATCATAGTTGTCATCATGATAAATGGTGGTATGATCATCAAAGATATCTGCATTCTCAAGCAAAGATGCATAGGCATCATTCAGAGACAGGTCAGTCTGATTTATTAGAAGGTTGGCAGCATCTTCCAAAGTAATAGAAGTCTCAATAGCTTCCTTTATCTCTGCTTCATCTCTTTTTGGAAACATATCTTTAAGTCTCCTGATGTCAATATCAATCATGGAAGGTTTGTCACTGGTTTCAGTTGAATCATTGGTAAGGGTACCTAGTTGCTGGAGCTCTTTTGTAGTGATAGTGATCCCTGATAGTGATCCCTGAGTATCCGACGTAGTAGCTTTTACTACAGACACAAGTGAGCTAGTAGAGGTGGAAGTAGACTTTGAAGCAGAAGTTTTATTAGACTTAGTATCACCAAGATCAGAATTATCAGACTCGGTCTCATCATGATCATCTAGCAATTCCCTCTCGATCAAGTACAGAGAAATGCGGCTGTAAGGCTTCCCAATATCCTCTTTGTACTTGTCGAGCTGAAATAGCTGAGTTGGCTGGCCAGGCAGTGTAAGCACTTCTGTGCCATCAGGGTACAAGAGTGCATAACTTTCGTATGGCTGGAAATTCCTGTCATATGCAGCGTGTTTCTCAATTCCTTTCGTAAGAAGCTCTTGCTTACGGATATCCGTTGGCACCCTAATAATCATAGCTTTTCCCTTAACAGGCTTCAGTTCTCCTTTCACTAACTTCATAACCCCTACGTTAATCATGACTTCGTTTGGAATTTCAAGCTTTTTCTTCTTAGTTTTGTCCTGTTTATCCGGCTTCCCTTGCCTTTTAGAAGACACACTCTTTCGGAACTGTTCAAAGGTTTGTGGTATCTCGACCACTTTTGTCGCTTTCTCCCCCTCGGATTGGAGTACATTTCCACATTGATGACAGT
Source organism: Actinia equina (assembly GCA_011057435.1). Lineage (NCBI taxonomy): Eukaryota > Metazoa > Cnidaria > Anthozoa > Actiniaria > Actiniidae > Actinia > Actinia equina. Next base: position 92,343 of record WHPX01000713.1, read on the forward strand.
ATTTAAAAACACCGAGGACATCTGCTTCGCATTTTTTGCATTTCATGCTTCAAATAACGATTATAAGATCTTATTCATTCAAGCTTTTGAGAGTTGTTTTATAAATTTCCAAGCACATGGGTCGTATTGTGTAGTCCGCAATATATACTGGTCAGTGGTCATCAATACTAAGACCCAGTCCTTCACTGGGCCTAACAGAATGTATTGTGTTTTCACTGCGTGTGTTGTGTTTCCAGATTTGAGTATTGTGTTTTCACTGCGTGTGTTGTGTTTCCAGATATATGTATTGTGTTTTCACTGTGTGTGTTGTGTTTCCAGATTTGAGCATTGTGTTTTGCACTTATGGGCCACCGTAAAATCAAGCTATCAAAGAAGTAATGGCAAGGAATAGATATAACGAAATAACCCAGTTTTTACACTTCTCTGACATAACCAAAGAACCGGCACGAGGTGAACCAGGCTACGATCGTCTTTACAAAGTGCGACCCATTTTGTCTTTGGTCTTAAATAATTTCCAGCGATGCTATTCCCCATCCAAGAACATTTCAGTTGATGAGGGAATGATTGCGTACAAAGGCAGACTATCTTTCCGCCAATATATGCCTGCAAAGCCCACAAAGTACGGGATCAAAGTGTGGATGTCGGCGGACTCCTCGAATGGCTACGTGCTAAATTACAGTGTTTATCTAGGGGACGATGGTACGAGCAAAACTCACGGACTTGGCTATAATGTTGTGATGAATATGGTCAATCCATTCCTTAATCGAAATCACCATGTTTTTTTTTGATAATTTTTTCTCAAGTTCTCGACTTCTAGAACATTTAGAAGCACAAAACACCTATGCTTGCTCAACGCTTCGTTGTAATCGCAAAAATCTGCCGCCATGTGCTAAAACGAAGCTTCGCCAACCCGGGGAACTTATTCAGAGACAGAAAGGAAAATTAGTCTTCACAAAATGGCACGACAAAAGAGATGTGGCATTTCTTTCCACGAATGTTTCCCCTGAAGAGCCTTCCCGTACCGTTCAGCGTAAGAAGAAGGGAAGTATCTTCGAGATCGAGAAGCCACGTGTGTCTGATGTCTACACAGCAAACATGGGTGGTGTTGATCGGGCAGATCAGCTTCGATCGTATTATAATGTGGGTAGACAGTCACGAAAATGGTACAGATACATCTTCTGGTTTTTATTTAATGTGAGTTGTACCAATGCCTACGTTCTTGAGGGCATTCATAGGGGAAATAAGCGACCCCAGCAAGATTTTAGACTCGATCTTGCTAAGCAGCTCATCAATGGCTTCTCGTCAAGAAAGCGCCCTGCCATCCATTTGGAGTCTCCTTTGGTAACAAATCCAAGTGCTCAAGCAAGCCACATTTCTGTGTCAATCGATGGCCGCAAGAAGCAGTGTGTCTACTGCAAGAGAGTCCAGAAGAAAACACCGAAAGGGTACCCAGTGGAGACCAAGTTCAAGTGCCAACAGTGTGGTGTCTCTCTGTGCAAGGACCCATGTTTTAGAGCTTACCACTTGGACTCTTAATTTTGCTATTATTCATATATTTTGCTTTTGAGTGAATCTTGAATGAAACTATATTGGTTGTAAATAAGTTTCTATGAAAAAAATGTTTTCTGTTATCGAAATACCCAGTTTATTTGTAGTATATAACATGACAATGGAAGCGCTAATGGCGGCAAATTTGAATTTCCTAATAAACACAAAACATTTTGCTGTTTTTTGGTCACAGTTGCGAACTCCTGTGTATATATAACATCTTATAAGATAGATTAATATTCCAGCTTTAATTCTGTGTTGTCAGTTTTGTCTGTCAAGGCCCCATTTTCTACTGAGCATATACACTTTGAAATGAACTACCAATTTTATAAATGACTCTTAATTACCTCTGGGAACAACAGAAGATTAGGCAGGATACCCCCTGGGAGCCAAAGGGTTAACACCTACTTTGTTTAGTTCTTTGTTATTTTGTTGAGTTTGGAAGCCAATTCTGTGATGAATCGATTGTCTGAAGTTACTTCAGTTACAAAAGACGACTGACTTCAACAGACTTCTATTTGCCAAGTCTTCTAAAAAACTAATACTGGATTTAAAAGTTCATTATTTCAGGAATCATTTGTATAGCCTTTTTGGGGAACAAAAAGCATTGTGTTGTGTGTTACTACTTAACTTGCCCTTCCAGGCTCACAACACTTACAATCAATTTGTTGCCTGAAATTTTCACATGAAACTATTTATATAAAGATTGTAATAATAAAACTCCCCTCAATCAAGTTTAAAAGATTTTTTACTGAATACTGCCGTGACTTTAACATTCTCAAATAATGAATAAATTCCTCCAGAGCTTGAAATCCGACTCATTTTGAAATCTAAGGAAAAGTTATTTTTCGATGCATCTGGCTCCACTGACAAGTCTTCTGAGAAAAACTAAACATGTTGACAATTGCACATAAGCGTTTTTGTTTACTTTAATACATCAGTAAGAAAAGGTTTCACTCATTGGAATTTTAGTTTAGGCATTAATCACATTGTTTTACTTCAAGTTGCATCTTTCCTTAATTCTTTTATATATAAATATTCCAAAGATAAAACCAAGTGTGATTGTGTACATGCACAGTGCTAGAAATATCCCACATGGAACATCAACATTTTATTTCCTCATATAAATAGCCAATGTGTTCTTCATTATATAAGAGCTTCGTACTTGTTAGTGTTGTGTAACATTCATAAGCAGAGCATAGTTCTAGCATATAATGCAGGAACCACATTCGCTGTTTGAGTACCTATTTTTTTACTCATGGATGCACAAAACGTAGAAACGAGTTATTGTGAGGGGCTTGAATGTTCAAATGCGTCACTGGCTCACTCACTGAGATGTTAGTAGTTCAATAATCAAATGATCAGCAATCATCTATCTGCTCATGAAAGTCATGCATATTTACTTAATTGGATTTACCTCTCCAAAGCTCTTTACTGCCATTTGTGTTGCTACACAGCCACCCCCGACAAAAATCCTGACGTGTACTTTGCAACAGACTGTCGTCAATCAAACATGCTGACGTCATTTACACACGGTTGGATTGGCCCGGACAGGCCCAGTGAGTGTAGCTCATAATACTTGGAAACAATCGACAACTTTTGGAGTCTTTTGAACCACATGCGTGTAAATGATGTCAACGTCATTGTTTGACGGCAATCTATTGCAAAGTGCATGTAGCAATTTTTGTCTGGGGTGGCCGCATTAGAAATGCAAATGGCAGTAAAGATGTAAGGCTTAAAACTATATCTACATTAGAAAATTGAATGTTGTTATTGAAAGTTGTTATTGAATGTGGAAAGCATGCTGATGAACAAAGCTTTACTTTCAGATATATCTATATCAAAAGAATCAAAGAAATATGCATAATAATAATAAAGATAATAATAATAATATTTCGAATTTATATAGCGCAAATTTATATGTTGCATATTAAGATGCTAGTAGCAGCCATGCAGCTTACAATCATGAGTGATTTGTTAGGATGTTATTATTATGCCTCTAGACAGGGATAGGCTGTTGAACCTACACTAATAATTAAACAAGTTCTTTTATGTCCACCATTTTACTGCAGGCTATGAAGGGTTTGGAGACAGGGCCTACGGTTTTCAAGTCCTTATCCGAGAAGACTTAAATGTCTAACCTTTTGCAGATGTAAATATTACAAAGGAATCACCTTCTCCTCAGTCATTTTAAGACCCCGAGTGTTGATCTTGTCGAGGCTTGAACCACGACCTCCCACACAACAGACAGATGCTCTTACCAACTAAGTTAATCGGTGGCAGTAAACGTCTACACTACACTTTCAATGAGTGTTGTTGATGTGCTGTTCTCTCCTATGCTAAGAGGGTTTTCTCCAGGTTCTCTGGTTCCCCAAAAATCAACATGTGAGTTGAGAGTTGTGTGTATAGAATATTAAATGTAGTAAGGAGTGTGTATGGTGGATACATGGCTCCACAAGCTCTTAGCTTTAATGCCTACCGTGTAATAAATAAAAAAGATTTCATTTATTTTAAGAGTTCACTTTTGAAGCAAGCGAAATAACTTTATACAATTGTATCGTAAACAAGTTTGAAGAATGTAGGTTGAAAGATCAATGACAAAAAAACACTTTTCAGGAACATTAAAAATGCCTGATTCATAACAGGGAAACTACAAGCAAAGCAAATGTCTTTGCAAAATCTTCAATTAGCTTTTGATCAAATAATCAAGTTATTCTAGGATATCCTTAATTAAAAACTCAACAAAATCACGAAGGACTAAATGAATTGGAAATTGAAAGGAAAAAATAAGGACAATCACGTTACAAGTTAGATTGAGCAAATAAATCAAGTGAACTAGCGAACTGCTTCAAATCCTTGGAATGTCAACAAGCATAAGAAAGCACAGGCAACCCAATCTCTGAAAAGCGCAACTAGTATCCCCAAGTTCGCAAAGGGCAGTTTGGTTACAGATATGTAGGTAATGTTTTCAAATATGAACATTTCAAAACTGTATTGCAAAATCTGGGATGTGCATAGGATATTACACAATCTTAAGTACAATTTGGTATTTATAGGTACAAGTGACAGTGATGTTTTGAAAGTTTTCAAAATTGGACGAGCCTTTTACCAAGTCCTATTTCATAACTTTCAAACATCACAAGGATCTTTAAATTCTAAATTGTACGATAAGATTGTACTATTTTTCCTATGTATAATACACTCAACAAAATTGATAAACTTAATAGACCTTATTCATGGTGTGACAATGTTTCTCCCAATTCAGCGTGACAAACCTCTGGGGAATGAAGAGCTATTGTTTTGAAACTCGACAGGATATTTCTTTCATATCCTTTGGGATACTCATGAATTTTACAAGAGTAAAAACTAAAGAAAATGAATCCCCTGGAGGTTTGTCAAGCTGAAATGGGAAAACATTGTCACACCACGAATAAGGTCTATTGAGACTCTACAGAGTACAATTTGAGATTTAATTGTACTTCTCCTGTCCAATCAGAATCGAGTAATTTTGTGAAGGGTAATATAAGATGACATCACACTATTACTAACAAGCATTCACCTCTTACCTGAGAGAACTTTCCATCCTTGTGATCCTTTCTTCTATTGAGGAACCAATCAGGAATCTTGTACTGACGAGGATTTTGCATGATGGTGACAACTCTCTCCACCTCATCCTCAGTCAGCTCACCAGCACGTTTGTTCATATCTATATCTGCCTTCTTACAAACAAGATTGGCATATCGCCGACCAACACCCTTGAATATTAAAGAAAACATTAGTTACATAAATCAAGCCATAATAATAAGTCTAGTTCTCGATGAAGAGTAAGTCAGTAGGGCTTAAAAGTAAGACTGGAGAGCTGCCATTCATGCTGAGAAGGGCCCAATTCATTTTAGCTCTATCATCTGGCTGAAAGATACTAGTCAAAATAATTTGGAGACATGGACTTGAAGGCAAACATTAGACCAGAACAAGTTCCAATTTTGGCTAGACATTGTCTGATGATCAGTCCTTATCCTTAAGCCCTGGTTATGAACCAAGCACAAGGTCCAGAAAGCAAGATGGCGTAGATCATTAAAATAATGATACCGATAACTCCTCATAGACCAAAATAGGCTCAAACAACTTATACATTCAATACATATTGAATATTAGAATAGAAACCATGTGCAAAAAGTAAAGTGCATCAGCGTAACTCGTGTAAATTTTTAAAATTTGATCTATTATTAGTTTCTTAAAACCTGAACGTTTAGTTCCTCTTAATTCATCTTTGACCTTGTTCCAAGTGTGACCAAGTGGATGTTGAACGGCAAGAATGATTGCAGGTCTTTTCCAAGATAGGTCGCAGGAAAATACGTGAAATTAAAACTAAAGTTGAACTATACAAAAACACAACTAAACAGCACAAAATCTGGAGCAGAACTGATTTATTTTTCAAATTACGAATACCGTTGCTTGATCACTTACATGATCATTCAAAATATGGCTAGTACAAACGTAAGGCAACGATTTGTAATATACCTTCAACCAGTTTGTTTTCAACTAGTTTTTAAATTGGTTACACAAGTAATGGCACCAGCTTAACGGATATCAAATTTGCCATAATTAGTTCTTGGAAATGTAGAAATAATCTTTTGAAGCTAATCGTGTTCTGTAGGTATGTATTTTACTTATGGGTATGAAGAGGTCATGAAAAACTGATTGCAGAGTGTTTGAGCGAAAATCATACATAAATAAACAATTGTTCAACTAGATTATATCATTGATATAATACATAGCTGCATGGCGATACAGTTTTTATCTTTGAGTGTTGAGGTCATATCTTACAAGTGAGCACAGAGAATGAGTAAGATATTCTCAACACGAGAAGATAAAATCTGTATCTGCCTGCATGTAATCTCGAGTAGCCATCATTTTGGTGATTGACAAAAATAGACAATAGAAATGAAGTTCTTACGGCCAGTGATAATAAAGTGACATTCTTACCTTGATTGCCGTCATGGCAAACATAATTTTCTGCTTTCCATCAATGTTAGTGTTGAGCACACGAAGAATATGCTGAAACTTTTCTGGAATAACAAGTGCCTTTGAAAGAACAGAAATGCGCCACAAGTTTAGTTTTATAATAAACCATAACGTAAGCCTCTGATAGCTCAAACAAGTCACGACAAAGCACAACACAACGAGATTAAAATGCTATTGATTGTAATTTTATTCGATTGATAGCAAAGTTGATCTCAAATCTTGATGTCAAATGTATCGTTTCCTTTGACGATGAATACAAATTATAAGTTAGCATGATTAAACAATAACTAAACTTAATTTTTGGAATCAAAATATTATCAAGGTAAGAATATTGAGGCCGATGGAAAAGGATTTTAAAAGTCAATCTTAGAAATCCCTTCACTCACCATGATGGCGGCCGAAAGAGAACGTGCGCAGGGAATGATGGGGGAAATATCGAACGCTGAGCCCGCGACTTTATAACCAGCGGGAGACGAGTACTGAATTGAACGAAAACACTACTGCAAGGACATCCCTCCTCCTCCCCCCACTGTTAATGAAAAACACGAAAAATGATTGCTTAACATATTTACGAAATAACAAACCTGATCATGAAGTTTATGGAATCTATCGTCCAATTTCTAATCTGAAAACCGTATCTAAACTTCTTGAAGCTATTGATAATCGCTCTTGTGTTGCCTTGCTTCTCCTTGATTTATCTGCTGCTTTTGATACCGTAGATCAGAAAATTCTTCTTAATCGTCTTAATGCCAAATTTGGAATTGGTGGTAGCGCTCCGTCATGGTTCCAATCCTACCTCTCTAATCGTACGCAATTTGTCTCCTTGATGGAGCCTCATCTGAATTTCTCCAGCCTTGATTGTGGTGTACCTCAGAGGTTCTGTTCTTGGTCCAATATTGTATCTGCTTTACACCTCACCTGTTGCTGATCTCCTTCGTAAACATAAGATTGCTTATCACCTGTATGCTGATGATACACAACTGTATATACCATTTTCTCGTAATGATGCTTATTCTCTCGATCATGTACATGACTCTAATTGAAAACTGTCTTGCAGACATTGATAATTGGATGACTTTGAACAAACTTAAACTGAATAAAGGCAAGACTAAATTCTTAATCTTCTCTTCGTCTCTCTTCGATTTGTTCGTCTCAAGCTCGAAATATTGGTGTTATTCTCGACTCTTCATTGTCTATGGTCACACACAATCTTTTATGATCAACATTCTTTTACTGTTGCTGCTCCTAAACTTTGGAACATGCTCCCGTCATCAATAAGACACACTACTAATTTGGCTTCATTCAAATCACAACTTAAGACTTATTTGTTAAATTAGCTTTCAAATCATAGTTTTTGTTTTACTCTTTCGTAGTCTTACCTTAATGTTTGTGTGGTATAATTTGTTTTACCATATAAATTTGAGTTCAAATGACCTTATAAAAGTCATGTCATTAAGAAAGATAATAATTATTGTAATTGACCGTACGAATTGTCAACGAAAAGCAACATACTATCTCTTTGCTTTTCCTAGGTATACACCTTTATATAGTACGTGTTCATAGTCTTGGTGCTTATTTTCTATACTTGGATTTGCCTGGCAAAATGGCTTGTGGATTTACTTAGTAATTCAGGTCATGGGTCTGGTTTATGAAGTAGAGAGAATAAGAGAAAAATATCAATGCCCTTGGTCTGGTTTATGTTTGATCTGTTACGTCGTCAGCCGTTATTTGATATGACAACGCTCTCGGTAGCTCTGACTGCTGTGAGTTTTACTACGGTCGTAGCCTGCGTAGCGGCCCAAATGGGGAGGAGGGAGGAGGGAAGGGGTGGGGGGTCTGTGTAGGAGGGGAAGAGGGGAAAATTGTCCCTATCAGCCCTGGATAAATAAATCGCTCATAGAAATGTGCTCTAGCGTGGAAACAGTTTATCTGTCAAATGCTAAACAAAGGATATTGTACAAAATTTTTAACAAACGTTTTACAATCATACATGTAGTGCAGTTTGGACTCTGATTATTACTACTAATTTCTATCACATGAAATGTCAATGAATATTGTCAATTAAAAATAGTTAAACAAGATTTAAATTCAAATTGGTATTTATGAATGTTTTGTGTAAGGGTGACATTCTTTGTAAATCTAGGTCATTGATTGAACAAATAGTTCGGTACCTTTATATACTTTTATATTTTTATTATATAATTTGCAATATAATAGGTTTGTAAGGGGAAAAAAATACAATACAAATTGATACAAATTCAAAACGATAATTATTATTAAATATATCTAGTCAGTAGTATAGGGAATGGGGGTTCTAGCGCAGTGACAACCGGAGGATTACCCGCCTAAAGTGAATTCTCCGATTTTTACCGTTATTACCCGCATTCCCTGTTTTAAGTCTATAATATGTTAGTCTATATATGGAGTGCGAAGAATGTAAGAAGTTTGTTTATGACTTCTGTGTAAAGTGCTTGGAACCTAAGTTTGTACCTACTAAGCCAAATAAGTATATTTGTTGTGGTAAGAAAATGCAAATAGAAGACGACACGTCAGCACAGTGTTACGAGTGTGGTAAGAATATTCGTAATGCCGTACCTTGTGCTACCAGGGAACAATATTATTCTAACGGAGGTCGTAAGAAAACGCCATACAAAAGAATAAAATACTTCCGAGACTGGATGAGTCATATTCAAGGTTTACGGCCGGTATATTTGGACGACGAAGTAATGGAAAGAATCATAGGTCATTTAGAAGAACCAACGCCACAAAGCCTACGGAAAACGCTGAAAAAACTAAAGCTAGGGAAATATTACAAAGCTATTCCCTATCTTTTGTCTGAAATTACCGGTAATTCTATTCCCGAAGTTTCTGATATGAGCAGAGCCGAGTGGATGTTTTGTCGTTTGAATAAGGATATTCCTTATTATCCTGATGTAATTTACGAAATATTTTACAAAATAGACCCCAACCACCCCCTGTTAGAATGGATTCCAAGAAGATAGTGGATCTTATGCCATAAGATGAGAAATTAACATAAATCTTATGGCATAAGATTACGCGTAATTTCCAGACTGTCGTTCGATATGCAAATAGAATCCTGTCACGCTCTTTTCAAAACTGATGTCTAAGCGAGTTTTCTTTGAAGCTCTTCCTTTGCTTCTTGGTAGATCTTTTTGCGAGATTCCTCGGACAAATCTTTGACGACTGTTTTTTTATTTCTGATGTCCATCTTCAATTTCTCGTATTTTTCCTCTTCGGCTAAGATAAGCGAGAATTCTACGTCGTCTATCTTTCTGTCACGCAAAGCCTTTGAGACAAGGTCAGTAATCGTATTTACTTTAGCCCTTGACAGAGCTATTGTTGTGTCATGCTTGGATATTTTGCTTGACAACTGTTTCATAATACCCGTAGCAACAGCCGAAATGATACCACAGGCTGCCCCAACGCCGGCTAAAGGAACTCCAACGACTATTCCCGGTCCAGTAAGCGAAGTAGCAACGCCAGTGCCCGTTAATGCTACAGACATGGATCCTGTAGTTATCGCAATTTTATGTAGCGTACTTCGGGCTCTGACGTATTTCTTTCTGACGTTTTCGTAGTGTTTTGCCTGTCCTTCCAAGTAAGCCAGAATTAAATTTGCTTTATTTAAGCGGAAGTTCTCGGCGTTCATCTCGTTTGGGCCCTTAGGTATTTCTGGATACAACTGAGGTGCTGATGGTATAACATCCATTATATATACTAATGTACGACGCCTTTGGGAACGATATAGAGGAGCAGCCACATAATGTGGATTTCTACAAGAAGATGTTCCCAAAATCAGACCCGAATAAATTTAATAAAAGGCCTACCGGGATTTATTACGGTGATAAAATATTATACAGCAATGCAGAAATAGATACGAGTTGGACGAAAGAATTATTGTTTACCACCAACACTTATCCAATACCCGCGGTTTCATTCAATAAGCATCCAAACTTAAGCTTAACGTTAAATATGCGGGTCTCCGATAGCCACGTATTCCGATTAAAGATACGGGATATCTTCAAGGAAGTTCCTATAAATCACACCACTGCGAAAGAATCGCATGAATGGTTAAGTGGACCCAACATGCGATATTGGCCGCAACAATTGAACTTTGCTGTCTGGTGTGCCACGAGCGGTTGTGGCGTAAGTGCGAACTTGATGGAGAATTCAATATTCATGTTTCACTTCCACTTTACGGTTAGAAGAATACTGCATGAGATGGGTGTGATTGCATTACCGGGAGATGCTGCGTTCGATCCCAGAGATAACAAATACGACTCACCTGCCTACGACAGACTGTGTAAAGAGTTTGGAGTCGTGGGAAAGGATTTCCGATGCACTACCGGAGCCAACAATGGTCTGGGTCATATTTGGGCTTATTGGGGAATTGGTGGACATAAGTTGAGCGATAAGGAAGTCCATGCATTGCGGCTACAATGGAACACTGGTTATCATAAAGTAACTTACGATACCAGCACCTTCTTTGAACCAAATGCCAAAACCTCCGAGGAAGTTAGAGACGGATCTCTATTCAAAGACGAGGGTGGTAAGTATAGAGGGGCTAATCCATTGATTATCCGTATAACCAACGACGAACACACAAAGCAGTACTTTAATTTCATACCCACAGAAGGTAAAGGACTAACTAAAGCCGGTCTTGCCCGTTTGAACCGCAGCATAGAAGCTTACGTGTATTCTATTCTTGGAGCCCAGGTAAACACCCGATCAAACATCATAGGAAATACCGGTGCTGCAGAAGAGACCAGAGCAGAAGCCCTGATCCTCTTTGAAAGTTCGATAATAGAAGGTGACATTAGCAAAGGCGTACAGCGTTACCAACTAGCCATACAAAATTCTAAAGCCCGACTGGACTATGCGGTAGCCCCAGGTTGTTGGTTAATGCCCAGTAATTTATCCATGAATGCTGGCTCCGTAGTAGGATACAACAACAAGCTCCAAAAGGCAACTAAGGATATGAAGTTTGGAGTGAATGACGTAAACTCTGACACTTTTAAAGGGACTCCACACTTCGTAGAGAAGCCTAAGAAGTCACATGAAACGAAGCCGCCTGTAGAGAAACCATCAAAAAAGGTTCACGTAATGCCTACGATATCTGAGGAATATGACCATAACTTACTAAAAGCCGGACTAGCAGCCGCGAGTGTTGGTCTGAGTCTTTATATATGGCGATGAACAACCCCTACATATCCGGAATGGATTGTGTTTATACGACTTACATGGGTGAGAAAAAATACACCCAAGCATCTTGGGTTGATGTCACGGGCATGTCCGTGGATTTGAACTACTCAGGAAAGAAGTTAATCCTTTGTAGTATTTGCATTGGCACGAGCAGCCATGCCAACGTCGGCTTCCGCTTCCTGGATGAGAATGGCATACTGCAGCCCATGCGTGCGAAGACAAACAACAGAGAGCCTACGCATTTCTCCGTAGAGCCCAATCCCAGTAGCGTCGAGAATCTATCGGTTTGGACTTTCCACATGGTTGCCGATTGTCATGGGAAGGTAAAGCTGCAAATACGCGTAGATGATACTGGAAGCGTTTGTGTAAATAGTATAGAAAATCAAAGAGACACGGTTTATAATCATAAGACCATTAGCATTCTTACGGTGCTTAGTCTCTAGAAGGGAATTTATTCCCTGAAATATATGAATCCACATGTAAAGGAAGATTGGTTTCTTCATTACCTGGAGGAAGAGGAGTATAAGAACGATGATAATTGGCACGACACTGGATTGTGGGTGGAGGTTGGCGGCCTAGGATTAATTATGTGCACTATTTGCATTTCAGCGTGGCGCTCAGCCAATGCTGGGGTTAGGATCGTTGATGAGAATGACCACCCATTACCGCCTTTTAGGAAAAAGGATAATAATAGGCATCCGACTCATTTCTCATTTGAACCCTATGCAAACAGCTCAGAAGATTTGACTCCAGTATCTTTTCATATAATAGCCAATTGTCAATATGCAAAGCTTCAAATGCGTTCCGATGAGATAAGTAGCAACGACAGCCGCGTTCGGATAAATGCTACTTCGATGAGCACCCCTACATTGGATAGGACTTGGAATCATAAGCCCATTAGCACTATGACCGCCATACCTCTAATACCAAATTATCAAGGCGGTGCGAATACTATCTTTACTTATCCTCAGTCGAGGATGCCTCGGATGTCCGACGATGATAAGCCTCCAGTAATACATCCGGATAAGCCTACGCCTTCATCTTCTTCAAAAGGACCACGCCGATAGCTACCACCAGGATCCAAATGTTATTCCCCACGAACTTTAACAGTTCTCCGCCGGTTCTTAATACCAAAGAGAGGACGCTGCCGAGCAGCCCCGGTAAAGAGGCTGCCATCTTTTTACCCAAGTCCGCCAGCCCTTTGCCTACTGCCTTTACGCCTGCGCTCGTAGCTTTAACGGAGCTAAGGATCACACCTACTACGGAGGAAATGGCAACTGCGAATGCCAGCGGAATGCCATATTTCACCAAAGCTCTTTTTATTTTTTCCTTGGTGGTAAGCCCCAATTCTTTTTCAAGGTTTTCATTTTGCGCCCGTAATTCCGCAACTCTTTCCTGCAGGGTTTCTAATTCCTTTTGAGCAGCCTCCCTTTCCTCTTCAGTACGAGTCTGGTCATTGATTACCTCCTGCTGCCGCTCTATTTGCCCCTCCAGGTCTTCAATAGCCTGATCTCTTTGCCGAATTTGTTCTTCTTTGGTGTCGATTTCAGCCATTAACCGCCGCCTTTCCACTAAAGAGCCGGCTATGGTGGTTTGTAGGTTATCGGTATCGTCTTTAATTAGATCCAACTCCTGCAGGGCGAGGTTAAGAGCCCTTTGAGTTTGATTTCTTTCACGTCGAATTCGGGTTCTTTGGTCTACCAGCTCACTTATTTCTTGATTTTTAAATTCGACCTCCCTCCTATGTGCGTCGGCAAGCCGTTGGTTTTGCTTCATGTATTCCTCCTCCCTTTCTTCCAACGTTTCTCGTAGCGCGTCCGTTGGAGTATGGGTTTTTTGAGCTTCTTCTAAGTCCCTTTGAGCTTTATCCCTTTCGCGAAGGGCCTGATCCGCCTGATTTCCTATTTCTTTTATTCTTTCATTTTGATGGGCGGACTTCTTTTCAGCATCGGCAAGTAGCTGACCTTGCTTTGCATATTCTTCCTCCCTTTCTTTTAACGTTTCTTGTAGTTCCTCGGCACGTTTTTCTAACGCAGTCTTCTCGTTTAATACCTCCAGCTGGTCTAATAGGCTTCTGCTGAAAGCCTTTTAATCTCGCCACGTCACCCCTAACTTCGCCATCTGCATCAAAGAGGGCCTGTGGTTTGGTCCAGCGGTTTTTGTCGGGAAATCTCAGGTCATGGACGCTTATGAGGACTTTGTTTCCGCGTTCTGTGAGCTTTATTTCGTCGGTATCAAAGCGGGAATAGCGCTGCCTTAGCTCTTGCGTTGCCCACTCTACGGTCTCCTGTGTGGTCGTATCCAGTTCTTCGTAACTGGGAATCGTCTCGTCCGGGTGATCTCGTAAGTATCGTGTCCTCGCCGTTTCGTATTCTTCACTATTACCGGTGAACCTATTGTACTCACCTGACGCGGCGTTTTCTTGGAATTCATCCCAAAGACGTTCGTCTAAGTTCGTAAAGGATGTTTCGTCAGTGCCATCGTCTTCTCCTTCAGCACCCCCGCCCCTATCTACTAGTGGTATTTCTTCCCCATCCATTATATATGATAAGCTCAAAGTTAAATCCTAACCTCCTTCCTAAGCAGGTTGGCGGACTGAAAGCAGAACGCACCTTTCACCGGGTCACCTTTACTCCTTCTAGCGCCAAACCAGGAGAAACGCTGTATGTAGGCGTTCCCCGTCTAACGGATAACTTAGTATTGGTTCCTGGAACGTTAGCGTTAAGGTTTGACCTAGCGGTGCAGTCTGACCCCACAGACGAAAGAATTATCGTTAACAACGTAGGTAGGAACTTAGTCTCTAAGATGAGAATCAAGTTTGCTGGCGAATCCCTGTTGGACTTGAACAGGTACGATCTTTACACCACATACAAAGATTTGTGGTTGACGGCCTTCGACCGCACACAAAAGATAGAACAAGGAATTGGTAGTGTCATCCTGCGTAAGGTCCGCACACCTACGAAAACGCAACCTACTGACGGTAGTGGAGAAACCGCAGTAGCAGACGCAAAGCGAATAAAGACGGCTTATGGCAGTAAGTATGTCATCCCATTAGACTTTGAAGTAATTACGAATCACGGTGTGTATTACCCAAGACAGTTATCCGAGTTACAGTTTGAAGTAACCTTAGCAGATGCTAATAACATCGTTGGTGGGCTAAGCAGCGCACTTACCAAAACGACTCCTTATTCTATCACCAATTTAGAATTACAGTACGAGACGGTATATTCTGAGGAGTTGGCCCGAAGTGCGGGTATGGAATACAGCTCGGGCAAGGCATTCCTTTACGACCACGTAGTGATGTACAAGACTTTCAGCTTCCTGGACAAAACGGACGAGGTTATTAACCAAAGCATTAACCTCCCCCGAAGAAGTCTCACGGGGCTGATGCTGGTGTTTGCCAAACCCTACGAAGCAGGTAAGCGCGACTCCGAGGCCTTTCACAACCCCAACATTACCAACGTGGGGGTAAATATCAACGGAGTACCAAACAAGGTTTACTCCCAAGGGATAAAACCCGCGGATACGTACAGGGAGGCAAAGCGTAAGTTTGGTGACCAAATTAGCCCTGAGGAATTCTTCAATGATAAGTACGCGTTGTGGATTGACATGCGCACGACGAACGACGAAAGTATGCATGGTCAGGGATTGCGGCTGGTAAACACCCAGGATGGCATTACATTGGAGATCAAACGCACCAAGAACACCAGTGCAAGTGATGCGGATAAGATAAACTGCTACATCTTCGTGGTGTCTGACGCGCAGCTAAGCGTAGAAATGAACCAACTAAAGAGTGTTGCATATTAAAAAGTTAAAATATTTCTCAGATATACGATGCTTCGCGTATTCGAAAACGACGATACCAAACTGCAATGCATAATGCAAGGCGACAAACTGTACTTTAAAGCAAAGGAAGTGGCAGCTGCATTGGACTATGAAAACACAAAAAAGGCTATTAGAGACCACGTTTCTGAGAAGCACCAGAAAAGATGGTCTGAATTAAGGGGAGCGATTCGTTCCTCTTCTACCATTCACCCACATTCCGTGTTTATCTCCGAGCCTGGGTTGTATCAATTGATATTTAGCTCCAAGATGCCAAAAGCAGAGAAGTTCAGTGATTGGGTCTTTGAGGAAGTCCTACCCGCGTTAAGGAAAACAGGTAAGTATGAAATAGAAAGACGGTTCGATAGTCCTAACAAGTTAGTCTTCAAAATGGAAAATGAGTTTGACCTGCATAAGAAAGTCGTGGACTACATACGCCGCTTCTACCCACAGATGCTCATAGCGCCAGGCTTAGGGGAATTGCAAGACTCCGACAGCAAACGCATAAAATGCTGGCAGAAGGGTTATCAAAGGGGTCAACCCGACCTCTTAATACTGAACGCGCATTTAAGGTATGAAGGGCTTTGCATCGAATTAAAGACGCCGAAAGGAAATGGCATACTCTCCGCAGACCAACGCCAAGTGATATCTAGGTATGACGCGAATGGTTACCTGACCATGGTTAGCAACGATTATGACGTCATCTGTCGTGCCCTTAGCAACTACGCGGAAGGCATCCGTATTCCCTGTCGGCGGTGCTGCAAACGCTTCAAGACTACGGAGACAAGGGCAACGCATTTAAGAATATTTCATAGATATAATGATCGTCAACCAAATACACTGGCGTGACCTGATTTGCCCCTCTTTTGAACGCGCCGAAGGCGTTCCGTGGACTAAAAGGGAGTATTGGAGGCAAGAGTGTGATCGTTGTGGTTGCGTCAGAGAAGAAGAACATATCTTCAGCTGTCTAACCTAGATACCTTTCGGAATGGTATCCTTAACAAATATTTAACCTTATTGTCAACATTCTAAGACACATTTCATAAGAGGTATTATCCTACTTAACAAAGATTTAACCTTATTGTCAACATTCCTGAGACACTCCTTAGAACACCCACTTACGCAGCTATGGTAAGGTAAATGGCCGATGGAAGTTTGACATTGAAAGAAGAGTCACTCCATCTCCTCTATGTAGTTAGGATGTCTAACATAGTCCTTTGAGCCTTTGGGTCGGCTGAGCACCAATGCCCCACGAAGGATCCTTCGGGGAATACCCTGTCGCAATGAAGGCAGGTGTATTTTTTACGCGGTTTTTGTCGAGGGGTGATTATGCAGTCTGCTGGGGGTTCACACGTAATACAGTCCATATATACCTAAGACGACCATAAATCCTCCAAGGAATGCGGCTGCGTGTGCTATCATATATCTAACCAGAATGTTGACGATGAGGTTAAATCTTTGTTAAGTAGGATTGGAATCTATTATGAAATGCCCTGTAGAATGTTGACATTTAGGTTAAATATTTGTTAAGGATACCTGGGAACCACTCTAAGGAGTGTCTCAGGAATGTTGACAATAAGGTTAAATCTTTGTTAAGTAGGATAATACCTCTTATGAAATGTGTCTTAGAATGTTGACAATAAGGTTAAATATTTGTTAAGGATACCATTCCGAAAGGTATCTAGGTTAGACAGCTGAAGATATGTTCTTCTTCTCTGACGCAACCACAACGATCACACTCTTGCCTCCAATACTCCCTTTTAGTCCACGGAACGCCTTCGGCGCGTTCAAAAGAGGGGAAAGTACGGATTATCTTCTTATGGTAATCTATGCGATTCCTTAAGTAATTCTCTTTATGCGGGCAGCGACTCATCAAATCCGCACATTGGTAACAATCCACGCCTTCTAAGTCATACGCCCCAAAGAGGAGCTTATAACTTACTTTATGCGCTTTCCTGTGCGTTTGAAGACGTTGTCGGCTACTAAGTACCTTATTGCAGAAACTACACTGTCTGGTCTGATCACAAACTCCTCTCTTTAAATGTTGCCGCATTCCTAAAGGGAATTCCTTATTACAGCCCTTGCAAAGTATACAAATGCGCTTATCCTGATGTTGTCGCATCTTTTGAACAGTACTGAATTCCTTACCACAATCATTACAAACTTTACTTAATTCCTTTGTGCAAACACCATTACGGACATGGTATTGTAGTCTTTGCTTGGTGCTGAACTTCTTCTTACACACCGCACAGTTCATTTATACTTAGCAGTACGTTAACCTCTATATAACATCCTTTTTTTAACAAATATTTAACCTAATTGTTAACATTATTAGACACCTTTATTTCGAGGTATGCTATTCCTTAACAAATATTTAACCTAATTGTTAACATTCTAATGCGCATCTTTTAGGAATAGTTACCAGTTTAACGAATATTTAACCTTATTGTTAACATTCTTAGACACATTTCTTAAGAGATAGTATCATTCCTTAACAAATATTTAACCTTATTGTTAACATTCTTAGACACCTTTATTTCGAGGTATGCTATTACTTAAGGAATGTCGACGCACCTTTATCTTAAGGAATAACGTATCTTAGAATGTTAACATTTAGGTTAAATATTTGTTAAGGGATAACGCACGCGCCTAAAGAAATGATTCCCTGTTTAACATGCATTTATTTCGACATTCCTTATCGAACGCATCCTTTAAGAGATAGTATCATTCCTTAACAAATATTTAACCTAAATGTTAACATTCTGAGACACCTTTCTTAAGAGATAGTATCGTTCCTTAACAAATATTTAACCTAAATGTTAACATTCTAAGGTACTTTTCTTTCGAAGTAGCGTAGTCTTAACAAATATTTAACCTTATTGTTAACATTCTGAGACACCTTCATTTTGAGGTATGTCATTCCTTAACAAATATTTAACCTAAATGTTAACATCCTACAATGGATACCGCATGAAATCCACAACGGACTCTTTTGCCCACGTTGCCATCGTCATCAGCGCGCCAAACCTTTCCGCGCGCTTCAGACCGCACATTTCATCATACAATTCCTGCACGCGCTCTTTCAAACGGTCTATCTCTTCTCTTTGCATTTCGATGGTGTCTCTCTTATCTTTCATGTCGGCGGCAATCCTTCTTACTGCTTCCACTGGGTCCATCGTATATATAATGTACCCAGAACATATTCCCTGCAATGCTCTGATAGTAGGACCAACCGGCTGTGGTAAAACGCAGTTCGTAGTAGAGCAACTCCTCGGGCCCTTTAGGTACCGTTTCGACTACATAGTGTTATTATGTCCCACCTATGTGAATAACCGCACCTGGACAGGCGTAGGCGTGAAAGATGACGACTTCTTCGTGGATATCTTAGACCCTAATGAGTTATCCAACCATTTGAAGTTTTGGCATAAACAATTCCCTAAGGATACACAGACACTCCTCATACTGGACGACATTGCCTGCGGGGACGACGTAAAAAGACGCACATCGGAGTTAGTGAAGCTCGCCTTCAGTGGCAGGCATGACAATATCAGCGTTTGGTTGCTCTCCCAGCAGCTTACCAGTGTCTCTAAACCCTTCAGGGAAAACATAGGATCTCTCGTAGTATTTTATACTCCGAGCAAGTCAGACCTGGAAACCATTTTGAGCGACTACGGTGGCGAGATAAGCAAGGAACAGTTACACGAATAAATGCGGCATTTAAAGACACACCAACATTCCAAAATGATCTTCTCTTTGAGGTTTCCGTATTCCGTTAACATATATGGATATTGAGCAGTTGATAGATGAAGTCCCCGTAGATGAAAGTAACCTTAAAGAACAACTTAACATCCTGGTGTCATCGGGAAAATGTAAAGAAATGATAGGCAAGGAGTTGACGCATGAGCAAGTTAATAAGTTGTCTGAAGAGGAGGTTAAGAAGTTCCATAAGAGATACGAAGCCGCCCTTGCAAGTAAGACCACGAATGCCGTAGCAGACTCCGCTATTAAGCTAGCCACTAAATTGCTTGGACTTGCGCTGCCCATAGACGACGTGGAGGCGCTGCGGAAGGACATAAGTGAGGATTATGTCATCGCCCAAGAACTTAAGATAACCTGTGGGTGGTTGTCTTTGAAGTGCGGTAAGTTAATGGCAGTCGCATCTTTGGGACTTCACGTAGCTCAGCATGTCGACTTGAAGGAGGTACTAACCTCTTGGAAGGACTACAAGAAGGATAAGCAAGTCGAGGAGATCTTCAAGGCAGCACTTGCCGGGGTCGACGTCAAGTCACCACAAGAACCTGATCAAGTCACCTCAAGTACTTAGTCAAGTCGTAAGTAAGTCGTCATCAAGTACTTAGTCAAGTCATTCCCAAGTCATCCTTAAGTTACTTAGTCAAGTCATCCTTAAGTTACTATAAGTCATTATCAAGTCGTTGCCAAGTTACTTATCAAGTCCTTCAAGTCCTTAGATATAAGATGAGTGACACCGAAACAAAGGCGGAGGAAACCCCTCGAGAGCAAAAGATCACCAAGCCTAAATCTCCGGGTAGAGTTGCTGCGGGGAAGAAGCTCGCGGAAATGAATAGAAAGAACAAAGCCAAAAAAGAAGAGAAGGCGGAGGAAAAAGAAGAGGAATCATTTTGGAATCCTGGTTACGTTATCGGAGCATTAGGAATTGCTATAGCAGCAGGCAGCCTCTACTTACAATGGCGGGCTGCTAAACCAAAAGTGGAACCAAGGGCAGAAATGAGGTATGTGGAGCCTCCTAAGAGAAGTAAGATACCCGAGATGGAATAAAACCTCCTCTCCTTGTAATATAATGTCGTTTATGAAAACCGTCGAAGATGCAGCTATTATTACTTCTATTGTCGCAGGTATTGGTTGGGTAGGTAAGAAAGTGCTCAAAGAAGACTTTACTGAAGACCCAAGCAAGAGCATTACGGGCTTTGCTAAGATGACTGCTGCAGTAGCAGGTAGCATTGCCCTTAAGGACTACCTACAGAAGGAAAAGTACCTGCCTAGGCCGTGAGGCCCTTATATATGGCAAGCGTATTGGTAGGTGGCGTTATTGCAGCGTTAGCATTCACTGGAGCTAATTATGGTGGTCAATATTTGGATAGATTAGTCAGAGGTGACAAAGTCGATGCCGAGAGGAAAAGACACGATTTGGCCCTGGAGAAATATCAAAGGGACGTGGCGGCTTGGAATGAAAAAAGACAAGCTTACAGGGATTGGTTGGACAAGAACTACCAAGACAAAATGCAGGCGGATAAGAACTTCGAAAATACGGACTACGCCTTTAAACTTTATGCACAAACACACCCAGAGTTTAGGATTAGCAAGCCACAATTTAAGAATTACTACCAGCCGTCAAAGAAACAAAAAGACAATGAACTGGTATTCGTTGGTATCGCAGGACTGGCAGGGGGTGCAGCCTTGGCGTATCTGCTCTGAGCTGCGCTCAGATCACTAGTGGCGCGAAGCATGAGCGTCTAATATATAATGATCGTCTTTTTGGAAAGCGATAAGAATGACTTTACCACTTATTTGAATCCCCCCATCAAAGCCCATACGGTTCGGTTGGTCAGTTGCTCTTTGTACAATTCTTGGTATAACTTGGTCAATGGCATGGTCACCGTGCATAAGGGGTCTAACAAATACGAAGGCGTAATGCTCCCAGATGGACATTACACGCCAATCACCCTTGCTAAGGAGCTAGCTAAACGCGGTTATACTCTCACCACAGGGTTGCCGCACGAAATGACCTTCAAACATAATCGTCCTAACAATTTCTCGGTAACCCTAGGAAAACGTGACGCATTGGGATCTTTACTAGGTGTCTCAGGCAAGGAAATTACCAACACAGCAGTTCCCGTGAATTGGAAAGTCGCATCCTCTTACGAAGTCTATTGCGATTTAGCCCACAGTTACAGCAATGGAAAGCCCTCCCATCTTATGTCTAAGTTTTCACCCAAAGGTAATCCATTCGACCTGGTAGAATACACGCCCATTTCTTTAAACTATGACTTGCCTTGTGATTTAGTAGAAAGCATAAACATCACCATTAAAGTGGACGGAAAGACGGTGGACTTTAACGGGCGCGAGATCAATCTCGTCTTATCCTTCGCTTGAATCAAGCAAAGCGCGATTCTATTCATATAATGGGTCGAACTGAGGACAAACTTAAAAGGATTTACTACGGACCCGAAGGCTATTGGAGAGGAGTGGCGGCTATCAAGAAACTCGCAGCCGCAGCCAGGGTATCCGACGAAACGGCTAAGAATTGGTTAAAGAAACAAACCATCTGGCAGGTTTATCTTCCCGTGCCCAAGTACATTCCCAGACCCAGCTTTACCGTAAATGCCCCTAATGAAGTCCATCAGGCAGATTTGCTTTTCTTACCACACGACACGGTAAGAAGAAAGACCTATAGATACGCTTTGACCGTGGTTGATATCGCAAGCAGATATAAGGACGCCGAACCCATAACCAGCAAGGATTCTGGGGAAGTCGCAGAAGCCCTAGGTAGGATTTATAAGCGCGTTTTGAAATGGCCTAAGCTGCTGCAAGTGGATGCGGGGACGGAGTTCATGGGCGTGGTTACCAAGACCCTGAAAGACCACGACACCAAGATAAGAAGAGCAGAAGCAGAGTACCACAGAGGTCAGAGCATCGTCGAAAGATTCAATAAGACCTTGGCTGAGCGTCTTTTTGGATATCAATATTGGAAAGAGCTGGAAGATCCCTCTAAGCGCAACAAGGAATGGACACAGAGACTCCCTCAGGTCGTCGCAGCTTTGAACAACGAGGCGGCCAGGGCTACAGGAATAAAACCCAAGGACGCCATAAAAAAGAAGCACGTGGAACACAAGTCCTACGTTAGGAGTTCGAGGGCGGTCTTCCCCAATGAAAAGAAATTAGGTAATGTCACGGCCCGATATCTTTATGGACCGGGCGAATTAGAAGGAGGATCCAAAAGAGCTACGGATCCTAACTGGTCTTTGGAAACGTTCCAGATACGAAGTGTAATAGCTAAGAAGGGCCAGCCCATCTTGTATTATCTTCACGATGGTCCCACGCGCGGGTTCGTCAAAGAAGAACTGCTTATTGTGTGATGTCCGAATGCTATCGTGTGCACTCCGTCATCGCACATCCATCGCTTACCGTCAAATACAGACAGTGACACCTTCTCCTGCGTGACGTTATGTATCTGATGACCATAGCTGCGCAGGCTGTTCATCTTATGCCGCTGTTCCTTGCGCGTTCGTAATACGTTCAAGTAGGACTCGTGGGTTATGTCCTTCTTAACGACGTATTTTTTAACACCTTTGGCTTTCTTTTCTACACCGTCTAACTTTGGCACACTGTACATCTTTGGTTTCAGACCCACGTACTCTACTATGGGTTTACCTAACATCTCGTCTTTCATCTTTCCTATTACCTTCTTATTTTTGGCGCTGTAAAGAAAGTGCTCCTTTGGGTAACCGCTGGTGTCGTACTCGTCTATGTCTTCGACGCAATCCTGGTAGACGTCTTCCGTTTGCACTTCTAGAATTAGGGAGTCGGTGTCTGTGTACAAAAGGTGACAGCGGTCTCCGTACTTTGGCTTTAGTTTATCGTAGTAAAACTCATACATCAGCAGCTTCGATAGGTCTAACACTGTAAACCCCGTGTATACGGGTTTATTCAGGAGCAGGTTCGCCTTCTTCATATGAATCACGTAGAAGTTCAGCATTTCTACATATCTAACGAATCCAGGCTGTGACACGTATGCTTCTGCTTCCTCTTTGGTGCTAACTATTTTTACGCTTACGCGCTTGCGGATGTTCTCCATCGTCTTACCAAATACGCTGTTGTTCATCAGCTTAAAGAGGTTTTTCTCGAAGTCATTCTTAGCTGCGGTACGTTTCTGTGTGTTAAAGTCAATGTAGGGGCGCATCCAGGGTTCCTGCGTGAATTTTAGGACTCTGTGGATTTTCTTTACGCGCATTCCGTGGCGTACGTAGAACTGCAGGTTGCGGTAATGTACCACATACTTCGTTTTATCCATCAGGTTCATAGTTAGTTTCCTGTACGGTTTATAACCAGGGCACATTTGCTTTTGCAGTGGTGATAGCTGCTTAAATGGTATCTCTATTGCTTCTGGTGCTAAGGGAAACTCGTCGTGTTCGTCGTGCAGATGCTCCGGGTACTCCAAATCCACCTCTAAAACGTAACCTTTGTCTTCCTCCTTTCCTACCTGCATGTAGAAGTCTATGGGTCGCACGGTGTCCCATTCGAAGTCTCTCACAGGCAAGTACTGTGACATTGCCCAACCGTATAGATTATTTGCATCCAGGTAGTAAATGTATGTAGTTGGTTTCTCTGGGTCGTGCTCTACTAAGGGGTTGTTTGCGCGGGCATAGCGTCTGCTGGGCCCGCAAACGCCACCACGAATACCGTCTTCCATAAAGCGGTACATGTCGTATTCCGTTAGGAGATCCAGTTGCGCGTTTGTCTTCTTTAACAGCGCACTCCAGCTGAGTCCGGGAGCTGTGTAGAAATTAGCAGGATCCAATCCGTAGTACTCCATAGCCATCTTTCTGAAGCTTTGGAAAACATCTGCGAGCAGCACTACATCTGAACGTAGGTAAATGTCGTGGTAATCCCCCATGTTCTCACAGGAGTACTTTTCCCACACGTCTAACGCATGCTGGTACTCCTCGTCCTTTATTCCAGACTCATTTAAGCTGCTGTAGAAGCAATCTTTGCTGGGTAAAGATTCTTGAAAGCGCTCCCAGGAATCCATGTATTCGTATGGGTAGACTCCTTTCCTTTCCGCGCCGTATTTACTGGAAATGGGGAAGTTGGTGTTGTACTTTACGAGATTCGCTAAGGAGTCCGCCATAAACTGCTGCGAATCTAAGAACTTTAGCTTACCAACAGTTACGGACATGTAACGCTCTTTGTTGTTGGGTATGCATTTGACGTCGGATCCGTCTGTTCCCTGAAGGAGTAAATGGGAGTCGTAACCGCGAAGGTTGTGAAAGAACACGGGAATCTCCATGTCTGGATTTACTTTGAAGTTTATATTGCATTTCCAATGAGCCGCTCCTCTGTATTTACCCGTGATGTGGCAGTGATCCCTAACCTTATCCACGTAGAAGTCTTCAACGAATGCTTTGTGGCAGTGAATGCAGTGAGTGGAGGGCTTTCCTGGCTTCTCGCCTTTCTTAGCATACTTCCCGCATTTAAAATGAGCTTCTCCTAGATACTTTCCATCTTCGTCCCACGCTTTCTTTGCTTGTCTTCCAAACTGAAGAAGCGTATGTTGGCAAATGTGGCATTTCTTTGCCTTGTGAAATTCCTCCTGGTTCTTTTTGGTAAATTCCATCTTCTTTGGACGTCTTAATTGTTCTCTTATCTCCTCCTCCTCTTCTCGCAATGCTTCTAGGAACTTATTAGATGCGTTTTTACCTCGGTAAATCACTGGAGGGTCGGCCTTGCCGTCTGATCTGACTACTATGTAACCAAAGGAGCAAATCTCGTGTAATCCTACCTTATTCGTGGCGCCACTTTTCTGCTGTTCCTTAGTTATCAACGCTTCGAAGTCTGCATATATCACGTAAGGGACCTGCATCTGCTTTTGATGGTCTGCGTATGAAAGCTCTTTGTTGGCGGGCATCTGAATCCGTTGCGCCACTTCTTCGACTCCGCGGCAGATCTCATCGTGTTTCTTTAGGGTATTTAAGGATGTAAATGACAACAAGCAGCAGTCGCAGAAATACTTTTTGCCTTTGTGCTTAGTATGTCTGTAAAATAACCTGCTAATGTGCTTAACCCATGAGTAATGTCCGCCGTGGTAGAAGAGATGTACGCGTTCTCCTTTGCTTTTTGACAGGACTAACGGTACTATCGTCTGCTCTCTGACTCCGTAAACGTTAATTGCTAGATCGTTTATCTCCTCAAATATGGGAATGTCTATCAACTGCATGGGAAATTCCACACCATCCCACTCTAAATCATCTGTGGGATACTTACTCATCCTACAGGGATCCTTCTCTGCTGGATACAGTGCAGACCTGATTGCCCACATAAAGCATCTGTTATCGTCATTCTTCACGTTTACGATAGCCTTCTTCCTTTCTACCCACACTGGTAGTGGTACGTAACTTCCTCCACGTATGGGTACGTACCTAGCCATACTTATCTCTATTCCTTCAACCTCCTCTACTGTCCAACCTGATCCATCTTTCGTGTAGTTAGACAGCGACTCCATTATTGCTTCTAAGGCTTCACTGAGTAACCTATCCAAATTCGTAGATTCTAATATCACTAACGACTTTGATCGCAGTATTGCTGTCGTCGTCACCTCGTCTTTCGATAGACTCACTTCTACCATTATACTTACTTTCAGGGCTCCTAAGTCTTCTATACCTTTTCGGAGCGTCCTTTTAACCTTCTTTTCTGACTTTCGCCAAAACTGTCTAACGTCAATCTCGCCGTTACCGGGTATCGACACCGTTTCGAAGTTGCTTTGGGATTCCATCTATATAATAGGAAATATTTTATACCTAATACCAAGCACTTTTCAGATCGTCGTAATCATACTCACAGTCCTGACAATGCCAATACAATTTAACTTTCGTCTTGAACTTCTTACCACATCCGCAATCATAGCTGCTCATACACTTCGTCTTCATTTTCAAATGTTTCTTTAAGTCTGCTTCTTTCTTAAAAGTTCTCTTACAATCTTCGCACTCCATATATAGACTAACATATTATAGACTTAAAACAGGGAATGCGGGTAATAACGGTAAAAATCGGAGAATTCACTTTAGGCGGGTAATCCTCCGGTTGTCACTGCGCTAGAACCCCCATTCCCTATACTACTCTAGTCTGCGGTCTGCAGTCTGCGGTCTGCGTTTGTCCGACAGCGATAATTGTATAAGCGCTCTACAAGTTTTTATATATCATTATTATTATTGAACCTTAGAGAAGAAAATATACAAAATAAGATATATCAGGCATAACCACGATTTTAACTGTTGATAATATTCATTTTTATAGTTAAACTTTATTTAGAGTCAAATTGATCAATGTACCATTGGTGTATAAGATACCAAGGGCAGATTTTAGTCAACTGATGGAGAAGTTCTAATGTTATCAGGTATAGAGTTCCAGAGTTCAGAAGCTGCGAGTAAGCCTCCTGGCCATAGGTGAAGGTATTGGTTTTGGGAAGATTAAACCGTTTACGGATTTATACACGAGTAGTAGAATCTTAACTTGATCCTAAACTCGATGGGCAGCCAGTGAAGATTACGTAAAGCAGCAGTAATATGTGTTCGTATTTTATAATTCCAGTAATGATCCATCTTGCAGTAGAGTTCATGATTCTTTGTAATTTATCGAGATCAGTTCGAGATGCTCCATATAGCATATATCAGAGAAAATAATGTTTGGCTTGACTAGCTTTAAGTCACAATAAAGCGGATTCAACAAGATAGCAACAGCAAGAGTAGTAGCAACACTTGGCCGCCACATCATTGGTGTTCCTGCCCTTAATCAAGGTGCAAGTTGCCGCCTTTAGACAAGCAACACCAATGCCATGCAAGCACCCTGATGCGCTAGCAAGATAATCGGATGCCAGTTGCTTCAATGTATCTCCATCAAAATATCCATGGTGACCTGGATAGACACGGGCCACAGTTGGAGCAAGTGCAAGTATCGCTTGAATGGACCTGATATTGTGCGACACATTACTAAATGGTGCAAAGTCCATAAAAGGCCCATCGTATATGATATCTCCAGTGAATAGACTTCGGGTTTGGTCCTCATGCAGGGCTATACTTCCTCTCGAGTGACCTGGAAGATGAAGAACTCGAAGTTTTCGGTTACCAAGGTCAAAAACGTCTCCGTCGTCAAGCAGTCTCGTCGGTTGAGCTGCTTTTACGCGGTAGTTTTTGGCAGACCAGTCTTTGCTTGGTGGTTTCGTCACATGAGATTTCTTCATGAAGCTTACAGCTTCGTATTGATCGCCATTTTGGATGGCCGGTGCTTCAGCTCGATGTATTGCAAACTCTGGAAACTGATATAGACCGCCCGAGTGATCAAAGTGAACATGAGTAGCAACTGCTTGATACGGCTTGTCTCCAATCACACCTTTCCTTTTAAGAAACTGAGGTAAATCCCAAAGCCCAATTCCTGTATCGATAACCAGATCCATCTTAGAACCCTTAACAACCCAAATATTTGCTATATTCCACTCCAAAGCGTAGTGTTTTTCTTTGCACAAAAAGATGTCGTTCTCTAATTGTGTTAAGCTAAAGTCGTCATCCTCCATTTCTCTGTTATCTTTGAAGACAGGTTGATAAAATTTTAAAGATGTACGGCGAATAACAGCAGCGCAACAACTTGAACTATGTTGTTGTTTTCGTTTCTGGGTTTTCGTAGCCTTTAGATGACCCCGATCGATGCAATCATATCTGTGGGGGGTTGTTGTTTATTTAATCTTGCCTATAATGACATCACACTCATTAACATATTGGAAGTATAAACCTTGATGTCTTCAAGATGCATCACTCAAATCATATGAAAATTTCTTAACCATTCAACTATTCACTATTATGTAGAATCAATACTGAAAACAAAGTAAAGGCACTGTGATTGACAACATTTTCCATATATTTATTTTTGATTAAATCTCAGCTAAGGCTGCGTTCATAATGTTTGGCAGAGCAGAGGGAGGGGGGGCAGGTGAAATGTAGGGGGGGGGGTAGTTATTTTTTGGGGTGGTCTTAAGAATTGTTTTGTCATTTATAGATTTCACCTGCTCCCCTCTGGCATACATCTAATGTTAAAGTCGTAAAAACGCCGCAGATATTCGAACTTTGGAAAACTCATTTAATTACTTATTAAAATTTAAAAAAGGATTGTAACTACTTATGGATGACAACGCCATCCGTTAGTTAATGACTTGAACAGGTCTGTTGTAAAACCTATAAAAAGTCTCGGCTGATTTCCAAGGACATTTTCTCTTAGTCAAACCCAACTAGCGGTCTGTCATCTAATCATTCTCATTTGATTCATTCTCATTCCTTTCCATGTGGGATGGGTTTACTTACACTGTTGATAAGCGGATATTCCATAAAATTTCGTTTAGAAATGTTGTTATTCAACTTGTCTTCTGATAAGACTCAAGGGCGTAACCAATGGGGTGCATTAAGTACTAATAACATGACAAGCTCTGATCCTCTGGCTCTGATCCAACAGTGGCACCGATGGTGCGCTAAAGTAAAGGTCTAATTTTAACCATTAATTGAAAAAAGGAGGAAAGCTTTATATTATTTCAAATTACTGAGAACTGTATGACAATCAAAGGAATACCAGATATAAACTTCCGTGAATACGTTATTGGATCGATGCAAATCCCTTGAACGGTGGGTCTATCTGATAACAGTGGCTTGTGCAACTGGTCTTTTGCACAGCTATATATACATCCGTAAATACTGGTTATTGGATCGATGCAAATCCCTTGAACGGTGGGTCTAGCTGATAGCAGTGGCTTGTGCAACTGGTCTTTTGCGCGCACAGCTAGTATATGCTGATTTATTTCGCATTAAACGGTTCTGCATATACAAGCTTAGTTGACTGGCAATTGCAAATATATACACCTGATTCAAAAAACGTTGTCATCGCCAAAGGAGATAGGTCATTCCGACATGGAAATGGTTTCGTTGAATACAAAGAACATTGAATCAGTCTCAGCCCGAAGGTCCATACTCTTGACGAGAAGAAGAAACACAAGTCATTCCAGCTATTCTTGGATCTTGGAATGACATATATCGTGGGCGTCATCCTTCTTGGGTAACGGATCGACATTTGCGAGTTTCAATTCCGATAGTACTTACCCTGTTGGATAGATAAGTTAACAAAGGGCCGAGAACTTCTGAACAGTGCTTTATAACGTGAGGTGGAGTTTGGATAGTAAAGCCGGTCTGAGCTTTTGAAACAGATAGAGTTAGGCCCTGCCTAAACGAGGAAACAAGTTTCCAGAAACTGATGTTTCCGGCGCGGATGTTCCCCGATGATTCCAAGTTTAGCCACATGCGAAACATTGCTACGTGCAGCAAATTTACTTCCAAGACGCAAAAATGTTTCTGCTGTGCGACAGAAACATTTCATGCGTCCAAGACGCATGGAAACAATGTTTACCAATGTTTCCTCGTTTAGCCACGAAGGTCAACATTCTAAAAGTTTGTTACTTAGCAACGCTAGCTCTATCTTGAAAGTGCGCATTCGCTAACCGATGTTGGGCAAACATGTTTCCTGATGTTCCCTGACAGTTTTGCCACCTTTGAAAACATGTAAAAAAACATGTTTCCTCGTTTAGCCAGGGCCTTACAGATTCCACTGAGAAATAAGTGGAGGTCTGGTGGGGAAGCTGAAAAAGTAAAGTTTGGTGGACTGAACACTGATACAAAGTAAAGATTGAAAGCCTTATCCTAAGCGCTAGGAGAGTTAAAGAAGGTCTTTGGAGTACCAACCTAATCATCATCATTGGTCATCATTATCATCATTAGTCATCATCATCATCATCATTAGTCATCATCATTATCATTGGTCATCATTATCATTAGTCATCATCATTATCATCTTCATTATTATCATCATTATCATTAGTCATCATCATCATTATTATCATTATTTTTCATTCTTCATTATCATTCTTCATTACCATTATTGTTATCATTACATTATCCTTATTCATTACTCATTATCATCATTATCATCATTAGTCATCATCATAATCATTAGTCATCATCATCAACATTAGTCATCATCATTATCATCATCATCATTAGTCATTATCACCATCATCATTATTCATCATCGTTAGTCATCATCATCATCATCAACATTAGTCATCATTAGTATCATCAACATCATCATCATGATCATCATGATCATCATTATTATACAGTTTAAACAATTCAAGAAAGTTCAGGTTTATCAATTTATCTTTTAGTGCTGTAGGTGTACATGTATTTGATCTAGGCATTGATGATAAGCATCTGAAATTTACCATCATTAACTTGTTTTATTTTTTGGTGCAGAAACAAAGTATGGATTTATCCATGAATATTAGCATTTCTCATCGTTTTTTTCTTCTTCTTCTTCTAGTCACTGAGTAGTAGTTTTCTAGTAGTTGATTAGTAATTTATAGTTATTTCAAACAAGGTTGAATACTGAATACTGCATACTGAATAGTGCGTTCCAAGACCGAAGTGCATTGTGGGACATCGTCTAAAGTAGGATTAATAATAACTATTTATTCTATTTTTAAGTGTATTACATCTGAAACAATATGCTAACTACATGTTGTAGAGAGTTAATTGATGTATATTTATTTTTCATTTCAAATTAACGAGAGCCACATTGACCACAGAACTAGCATTACAGTTGAACCTATCAAACTATTTTCCCTTCATGTGCCTTCAAAAGACTCAGTAACCTCACATAAATGTGCTTCATGAGTGAATGAACATGGCTGTCATGTGTTAAAGTTCTATTCCATGATAATTATTTATTTATCGTTAAAATGTGATTCTTATATAATTATTTATCAAACTCTACTACGATGTATGTATTATTTCATGTATTTTTGATATTTTTATGCTAGCAATTCAAATAGTGAATCTTGCAGGTCCTAAATGGTATTATATGGATAGGCAGGCCAAATTCCTGTTGAATGATTCATCGATCAATTAAGTTAGAATGTTGGTTTGGTTTATTCTTCAATACTATCATAAACCCTTACTATTATCATTGATATTTACCCAAGGGCATGAAACAAATTGGTTAACTGGGTACATGAAAGAGAAGGACATCAGTGAATATTGACTCAAGAATCAGGCAAGTTCCAACTAGATACAGAAACCATAGTTTTTCTGCTGGGAGTTCACCAGTTCTTGTCCAATGGATCTGTTGATAAAAGCAGCATTTATAATATTGAGCAATTAACCAGTACTTGACACTGTTTAAGTAATAAGCGATGAATGGGATATTCAGTCCGGGGGTACTCAAGGGGTACCTACTCCAAGTGGTAGGTATAGGGGTAATCGGCATTCAGTTTTGAGAAAAACCCCTAAAAGGTACACTACTACTCATATACAACACCGAACCCGGCAGGACTCGAACTCAGGTGGCATTGATGAGAGGCGAGCACTCACACCACTACGCCACCTGTGCTTCCCAGAGGAAGATTTGATGTTCAACTTATTTAAGTTGTTGGAGTTAAAATGTTGAAGGATGGTATGAATTCCCAGGATCCTTGTATATATCCCCTTGCATTCATGCTATAATCATTGGTCAGAGAATTAGCTTGTGACACACTTTTCACCAGGCACAACTATAGGTAATCCTACCAAACCATATCAATAAAATGAATTAATATGATACTCACCAACACTCCTTGCACAAAGCCTATTGCTGAAAAGGTGAAAATCAAGACAATTATTTTAAAGAGGAAACATAAATAATTCAATAATAAAAAAGGAGTGGACTGTGAAGTTTTTGTGATAATATAATATATATGAGAATATATATAGACTATATAGCTGTACTCCTATGATATAATAATAATATACTTCGTATAATTAGAAAAATATAAATAAATTGCAATTATGATAATAACTATTTATATATGAGTTTTGAACGAGAGGTGGTTAGTATGAAGTGTAGGCACTGAGGGTAGTCACTGCCAGGGTTTCTTTACGTCCTCAGTCGTTCTTTTACGTCCCTACGATATTGGTTAGTAATGATGAAGTGTGAAGAGACGGGACTGCCATTTAAAGTGGTCATCCGAGCCATTTGCATTTTCACTCATTTGAATTTTAGTTTCAGCGTTAATCCTATTGTTTTACTTCAACTTGCGTCTTTCCTTACTTCCCTACTATTACACCAATAATTAAACGAGTTCTATTATGTCCACCATTTACTGCAGGCTATGAAGGGTTGGGAGACAGGGCCTACGGTTTTAAGTCCTTATCTGAGAAGACTTGAAGGTCAAGCCATTTGTAGATATTGTTACGAAGGCAGCACCTTCTCCTCAGTTATTTTAACTGAATAAAGTGTTGGTCTAGTCAAGGCTTGAAACACCACCTCCCACACAACAGACTGATGCCCTTGCCAACTGAGCTAACCAGATGGCAGTATAATAATATTATTGCAATAATAATAATGATATATAATAATAAACTAATAATGAAAATAAATCTACTGATAAAATATAATAAAAATATAGCTAAGATTACTGTTTTAAACTATTATCTAATATTTGAAAACAAATCAGCAAAAGTTTGAGGGGAAAAAATGAAGGAGGAAAAATAGGTAGAACTTACATAAAATACTTATCCCAAGTAATAAGTAAGTAGAGTCTTTTGTGCTTCCTCTTACCATGGATATGATAATGGTAATCTATAAATACATCAATGTAGCTTTTAATGGTCAATAAGAACTTAAAAGAAAAAAATTAACATGAGAATAGGGTCGGAGGCACAATGGCTTGGAAGTAAATTATTTCTATAGATAACTGTTTTGATGAAAAATTTTTTTAAGCAGACTTTTTCATATTGCATGTAAATGGTTTATTGCTGTGAGCACATTTAATTTAGTAGCCTGCGTTAATTTTGAAGAATTGAAGAATCAGTTGTCAGGTTCAGAAACATAGAACATAAGAGCTGAGACTGAAATGGCACATGGGAAATGACATACATATTCATTTGCATCATCCTTGCAGTCGGTTTAGAATGCCGAACACGTATTAAAAACAGTGGATGATGCCACGGGTCGCCGAACACAGCATGCATCTAATTAACGTACTTCCCATGTGCCGTTTTGGTTCTCAGCTTCTATGTTCTATGTTTCTGAACCCGACAACGATTCTTCAATTGAGTGTATATACCAGCAAAGATTTGACTGGGAAAGTTCCAATATTCTGTCTAGACATTGTCTGTTGACTGACTGGCCATTATTTCAAAGCCCCAATCTAATCTCGTGCTAATTATAATCTGTAAAATGCTACTCTGTGCTTGTACTCATTTCTAAGGGGGTTTTGATGAACTTGGATACATTGTCTAAAATGTTACTTAAGAGAATGAGGAACCTTTAAGTGATCAAGACAAAACCATACAGATATTGAGCAATGACATACACCTACCCCAACCATTATCACCACCAATGCTATGAATAGGTACAAATACAATTTCTAAGACAAAAGAGAAAAACATCAATTAAATGAAAACAAAAGCTAGAGGGAAGCTACAGTCCGGTTGTATCGTCATGTACGGGAATTGTCAGGGGAATTCTATTCAAATGCAAATTTGGAGTAATCGGCTAGTAGTCATACCCTACAATAGCATAAATTAAACTATAATAAATATTTATGTGTACATGCTGATGATACATCATTTAAATATGATTAAATAATGAGACCACCCAACTGAATTCACTTCGTGGTCTAGGGGTTAGGGTTAGGGTTAGGGTTGGGGTTGGCATTGTAGTAGTCCTTTGGTGCCGAAGGTACCAAGTTCGATTCTTGGTGTCTTCACTTAATTCTTTTTCTAAGTGAAGAGAACCAAAGTCTCACTCAGTGTGTTCGGAAACTCTATGACTGTATAAGTCGTTAATCCGTACACGACGATAGTACCTACAGTCCAGTACCATATAACACATGATTTTAACCCTTTATAAGAAAACTGTTATTAATCTTCTCATACTCATGAATATTTAATGAGGAGAAAACAAAGCAAATCACTACTGTGATGGTAGGTTTGGAAATGTGTTCTTAATTTGCATCAAATTTCGTAAACTGTTTCTTTGATTTTCCACAAGAAATATTCATTAGTTTGAGAAGTAATTTCAAACACTTGAGAGAGTTCTTCCTCTGATTTCCAAACACCTCAAAGTCAGTTTAAAAAACTCAGCTGTGCCTCGTTTTTTCAACTCACTTTTCTGTGTTTGGAAATTGGAGGAGAACTCTCTGGTGTGCTTGGAAAAAAAATGGGGGTGCTTATATAGCGCATTTCACATGGTCTCAATGCGCTTTTTAAATTCTGACACATGTTGACTGGGGGATTTTTTGCATAGTTTATAGGTAAAAGAATTTATGGCCTCTTTTGAAACAGAATTTTTCTAAAACTGGCCTGATATTAAAACAGGATAAATTTTTGAATACATTTTCTATTGATCTAATTATTTTTGGGGTGGCCACTATTAAATGCCATATTTTTACCTGCCCCCTAAATACCATCAAACCCCTCTCCCCCTCATCCCTCCCCCCCCCCCCCCCCAAAGAAAAAGGGTTTCTATAATAAGGGTTTATTGACATATATTGACTTAGGATTTATATTCAGGAGGCTTATACCCCTGGGAAATAGAAGTAACTAAACCCTAACCCTTTTGGAAGAGATGGGGAAACAAATAATAGAAAAAAAATTTTTTTTGTCTGTCTGAGGGCTACTCCAGCTCCCCCAACCCACCCCACCCTTCCCCCAATGGTGCATGCTGATGTCTCTGCCAGGGTAGCAAAGGGTTTCTGTGTATTATGCAGGATAGTGCAAATTATCTGCGTGATTTGTGGTTGTATTCCCAAAAATAAGCAGTGATGAATATCAAGTCAGCCTGAAGTGGATGGGAACTACCCTGCTTTAACTTCATCATTCTACTGCAAACAAGTAGATGTGATCAATCATGTGATAAGGTCGAGGTATCAAATTTGAATATCAAGTCTGCGTATGATGGGGCATTTATACAAAAAAATGAAATATGAAATCAAGCTTGAGTTAAATGAAGTCTAACAAAGATATGTTATCAAAATTACACCTTAGTAGGAGACCCAAAATTCGTCTCAAAATTTGATGTCATGGTAAAATGCCAAAATGTATTTAAGAAAATGAATTTATGTGTGCCGTTGTCATAGAGAGCTTGATACCTCTTTAGGACTTTTCCCTTTATCATGAAAAAGTGCTTGTTGGCTGGGCTTTTGATCAGACAAGAGACTCGCATCCTCCTTCCCTAGGTCAGCCATCTTACGATTCTTGACCCGAGTGTTCCCCGACGTACCTATCGGCCCCTGCCAATAGTTCTCGTAAGGATGTCGTATGACTTCGTTGGGTGTCGCCCTGTTATCGATTCCTCAACCAAATCATACTTTCATCACATGATGGTGGTAAAGTAGAATTTTACCAAGATTTTAAAATACTGTAATAAATATAATATTGAATAGTTATGGCAGACGGTGCATTTTCTGGTACTGGTGGAAGCGAGACAAGTCCGAGCTCTGCACCATTATACTATGAAGTTAGCCCAGGAGTTGTAAGTACCTGAAAATAGATGATCATTTATCAATGATTGTCTTTGTTCATATGAAAATCATGGAGTTTTCGAAAATGAAACTTTAATATGCTTACACGTTTCTTTGATAATCGTTTTAATAGTCTACACCTTAGCTTTCCCAGTTTGGTCTACCATTAACAACATAAATGATTTGCAATACTCGGCATGTATCATGAGGGTATAAAATGAAATGTCCTCAACGAAGGACTGAGAGAATATGGTTAGTTTTCTATCTGCTAGGTTTGTATATTTAAGGGACTGTTCATTAATTATGCCTCGGGATGGGCTGGAGGAAAAGACATAAAAAAACGTAACCCCCCCCCCTAAAAAACAACCCCCCCTCCCTTCAAAAAACAATAAATAATTTCTTATTGTTTTAGCATAGTTAAGAGGTATTAAGAAGCACACAAATTCTCGCCTTTGACATAAGATTGAAGATGAAGTTTTTGAAACTTGTGAAATAAAATAGTTCATAAGCTTAAAAATGATATACAGTTTGCCTATCCTATTATAACAGTCACTCACTGCAATTTTCGTTAACATGCGAACTTTGTGTCTCTGAGTTACACGCTGAAATTTGGTTTTTCACAGCTGCCAATCAAACTTAATCAGTCGTATCTTCATATTTTTGACTGGCGGCATCGAAAACACAAATCTGAGACACAGAGTTTGCATGCTTATGAAAATTGCAGTAAATAAGATAGCTTAAAACAATTTTCAAGCAAAAAATCCCATGAACGGTTGCAGCTGTAACCTCTAAACAATGATATTGTTACACACTTTATAATTGATATATCAATATACATACCTTCACACTTGTTGTTTCGTTCGTACTGCATTATTAAATAGTACATGGAAATTAGCAATTAATTAGCAAAGTTGTGACATTAATTTATAGTAAAGTAGAAATTATATATATTAATTTATACAGGGTTCGTGCTACTCCTTGAAAAATCCTTGAATTTAATTCATGTTTTCATTAAATAGTACATGGAAATTAGCAATTAATTAGCAAAGTTGTGACATTAATTTATAGTAAAGTAGAAATTATATATATTAATTTATACAGGGTTCGTGCTACTCCTTGAAAAATCCTTGAATTTAATTCATGTTTTCATTAAATAGTACATGGAAATTAGCAATTAATTAGCAAAGTTGTGACATTAATTTATAGTAAAGTAGAAATTATATATATTAATTTATACAGGGTTCGTGCTACTCCTTGAAAAATCCTTGAATTTAATTCATGTTTTCAAGGGCTCTTGAAAAGCTCTTGAACTTTACAATTTTAGCAAAACGCCTTGAAAACTTTCATGATTCTGAATTAGATCTGGCCATGTGCAACCACCGTGTAAAACCTTGGCATATTTAGCTGAACATACTCCTTGAAAATTCATTTTTGGGTCCTGGTATACTACTGGTATATTGCAAAAAATTTGAATAACTAACGTTCTGGACTGACAAACCTCATATTCACATGGATACGAAGTACTTTGTGATTCATGGTTGTGGCGATGGTGGAGAGGGGGGGGGGGGGGGAGAAGGGGAAGTGGAGGGGTGATGGTGATAGTGTTCAAGGAGAACAGACAGGCTAGATATTGCATATTTTTGTGGATGGTTTAAAACTGCATGGGTTTACAAAGCCTTCATGCCTATTAAATCTAGCGTGTGAATAGTAACATCATTTTATTTTATTACATGATACTGTAGGTATTAGCACTAAGGATTTATGGAGGAGTTACAGCATTTTTGGTCTTGGTAAGTTGGTAATTATGTAGATGATAGAATAGTGTATATGCCACAAAAGCACTTATCGTTTAAAATGTAAGTTTGTTAGTAATAATAATTACTGAAATTAAGATTCTACATTCAAACATATTTCGTGTATTTGCAAGTAAATCTGGAGACTTATAAACAAAATGACCCCACCACTTGTGGCGTCATTTTACTACCACTACCAAAATGCTTTGTGAATTTTCTTTCTTATTCAAATTTGTAGTTCCTCATGGGAATAGTGAGACAATTGGTGCTAATTAACAGAACAAAAGACAGTGTGCAATGAGGTCTGGTAGTGGTAGTAAATGACGCTATAATGCAAATGGCCTATTCTTTTTACACAACAAGTGACTTTTTCTTGGAGGTATTTTGTTACTACTTGACTTTTAGATAGTCTGCGTTGCAATGCATCGTGGGACATTCCAGGTAATTAACCCAAAAAAGTAATGTTTTGTTTCTAATTTATTTTTCAGCTAGCATTGATATTCTGCTTTGCTAAAGGGGCTGATGACTCTGTCATGTATTTACTTGCTGTGAATATGTTAAGTATGTGATAAACTGTATGTAGATCGTATAAGACAGGAGCAGAGCTGGGAATGGTTAGGGTGGCATGCATGGGGTAGTGGTTTATCGCTCCCCTCTCACCACTGTAGTCCGTGTTCGAGCCCTGGCTCAGACTGGATCATACAACGTATGTGAGTTGAGTTTGTTTGTTGTGTTGTTCCCTCCCTTTCCACAAGGGTTTTCTCCGTGATCTCAGGTTTCCTGACCCTCCGTAAAAGCAACATGTGAGTTGAGTGTTGTATGTTGTAAATATAGAATGTAGTGGTAGTGCGTGTGTAGGGAACCTCAAGGAAGAGCCCTGCATGTTGAGGGGTTGTTGTGAATATAAGTTAGTGACATGCAACAGCATATTTGTGACAACCCTATCTGTTTATCTACGAGGTACTTTGCATAATGAGGGACGGGGTTGAAGTACGTTTTCAATAGAAACAAACTTACAATGGTGTCAAAATTGAAACTATTAATTCAAACTAAGATTTAAACCCTCTATGTATTGATTTATATTCTCTTGGATTAATTTTTCTTTTTTTCTTTGCAGTGAGTAGTTTTATTGGTGCTGTCATCGTAAGTACAATAAACAGAACTTTGAATAAGAAGATATAACTAGCTAAAAACTAGTGTGAGCTGCGTCGGTATTTTTAATGAAACAGTAATGATGAAAAGGTAAATTATACACCGTAATTGCATTTGCAATCATCTTTATGATATTTGCAATAACGATCCCACCAAACCAGTTTCCCGCCATTTTAATCTAGCTAACCATTCTCTTTCTGACTTCATTGTTTTTGGTCTTTCTTTAAATAACAGCAACAATGATTGTCGCAAGACCAAAGAAATGCGGCTTATTCACCTGTTGGGCACCCTTAGTCCCAACGGGATTAATGAACGCTTTACTTTAACTAACCTTTTCTTTTGTCTTTTAATTGTTTGTTTTTGTTTCCTTGTCTACCTTGTTCTCATTGGTTTCTTTTGTCTTATTCTATCTTATATACACTCCTTTCTACCACCTCTTTCTCATTTACTTCAGATGAAGGACTAGCGTCTGAAACGTCAGTAAGTTTTTCATCT
Organism: Actinia equina; assembly: GCA_011057435.1. NCBI lineage: Eukaryota > Metazoa > Cnidaria > Anthozoa > Actiniaria > Actiniidae > Actinia > Actinia equina. The sequence goes on from WHPX01000713.1 coordinate 131,745, forward strand.
TTTCACGGTGTATAATTTACCTTTTCATCATTACTGTTTCATTAGAAACACCGACGCAGCTCACACTAGTTTTTAGCTAGTTATATCTTCTTATCTCCTCTTAGGCAGGCAAGCCTAAAGCAATTTTCAATCGTTAGCTACTCAGGTTCACTTTGTATATTTTTCTCTCAGGTTTCTTTAAATTACCCGATTATTTGTATATTAACTTTGGAAAACCCTAATTTCTTCAACAGGCATGGTGGTATCACAAGGGGATTATTGTAAGTAATGTTAGTATATTCACATACTATGTACATGTTTATTTGAATTTGCTTATTTCAAGGTAATTCCCTTGAAAGAAATGTTGTCAATAACCTTGTCCTGAAACTTTGCATGGACATTAAGCTATGTTATGGACATTAAGAAACTGCAACTGAAGAGATGGGGTCACCATTCTCGTTTTTTCACCTAGATGCTCTCCAAATATGTCAATTTATGGGTTTTATAGTGAAATGCTGGTAGCAACCAAACCTGTAATCAAGATCATTAATTTATTCCCAGTTAAAAGTAATTTCATATAACAAAAATAACTTATAACTCAAAGTTTGCTATATAATCTATACTATTAAATTCATCAAAGTCATTGGATGGCTTTAATTCTTGAATTATTAGTGAAAAATGCAGGTACCTGCGCCTCTACGAACATCCAAAATTGAACATGTCTACTATTTCCGTCAAAATATTTCAAAATCTGTCCAATAACTTTCTTTCATATTTTGACATAAAATGACGAGCATCGTATTTATCAAAATTCTGAAATAAAAGATGGGGTCACCATTCTCGTTTTTGATTTATCTTGAAAAAACATCTCAAAATAGTCGAAAACTGACACTTTTCCAAGTGGAGAGTGGGGCGAGTCAGATAAAAATCGCAATTTCTCTTCTCAAAAAAGAGGAAAAAGTTAAAATTGGTTTTGAACATGTTTCTTATTTAGTTTTTGAATGAAAAGTGCCTAAACTTTGTTGAAAATGTGCAGTGCAAAACAAGGGAATTACCTTGAATGGGTTTTATTGGTCATGATGCCAATAATACCAAATTTGATTAGTTATTATAATTAGTTATTACTAATGAAAAATGATTATGATAGAATACATCTTGTCTGTAATCCTTGAACTTCTAACAATGCTTTTCTTATATTCACAGGAAGCAAACAAAATAGCCTTTATTGTCTTTGTTGGTTTATGTATAATATTTCAAGCAGTTATGTCAGATATCTATGTGTATCGTAGCCCAACAGCAAATGCTGCTGGTGGTGGTACAACCAAGCCTACATTAAGACCAACAAATATCTCAACCCCAACTCCAACTACGTAAAATCTGTAAACATCAAACTAGCAGGGCTTAAGGAGATGGCCAGTCAGTTGCCGACCATGATCACTGACCAAATTAGTTTTAGCTCATTCATACAGGATATTATTTCTGGCTCAACGTTACTGGTTCAATAACACACTCAATTGAAGAATCATTGTTTGGTTCAGAAACATAGAAGATAGAAGCTGAGGCCGAAATGGCACATGGAAAATGACATAATTATAATTAATTCATTTGCACCATCCATGCAGTCAGGTTTAGAATGCTGAACACATATTAAGAACAGTGAATGATGCCACGGGCTGCGGACACAGCATGCATCTAATTAACATACTTCCCATGTGTCATTTGGTCTCAACTTCTATGTTATATGTTTCTCAACCCCACAACGATTCTTCAATTATTGAGTGTGTATCAGCAACGATTTGACTGGAAAAAGTTCTAATTCTGTCTAGACATTGTCTGTTGACCGACTGGCCATTATTTCAAAGCCCCAATCTAATCTTGTGCTAATTAAAATGCTAGGTATAGACCTTGGCCTTGTACCCATTTCTAAGGGGTTTTGATGAGCTTATATCTGGAGGATGGAGGGGGGACTTATAATAAAAAAGCATTGGGATTAAGAGGACATAGTTCTTTCTTTCTTTTATTTTGTCTGCGATTGTACTTGACTCAAATGCATCAAATTAGCTCATGAATTGCTGGATTTTTGCATTAGAGTACAAACACTATAAGTGTGTCACAATACACCACTATATCCTGCTAAATTATGCTAATCCTATTGTTTCTTTTGTTTAATTAGCACTATTTACCACTAAATAGTGCAAACTGTTGCACACTTTTAGGTTTGTACTCTAGCATAGAGAGTTTATTAGAGTGACCACAGTAAATCTGTGAAACTTTAGTAATACTAAATAGCACAATTTCATGCAAATTCCATTGTTTTCTATTGTTTAATTTGCACTATTTTGTACTATTTAGTAATAAGTGTTTCACAGATTTACTCTGGTCATTCTACAACCAGCATTTATGGTAGAAAAATGAAATAAGATGATTGTTTGGGGAAGACAAAATAATATTATAACAATAACGAGGATTATACTTTTAGGTAGCTGTAAATGGAATCAAGTATTTTTCTTAATTTATTTAGGTCAAAGGGGCTATTTTAGCAGTACCTAAATTTACATTCATCTGCCCCCCTCCCAGACACTCAGAATATAATAGCCCTTAATACTAATTGTGCCCTTACAAATACTATAAAAACAAACAACTACTCACATACAACACCGCAAGCACTGCAGGACTCGAAACTGGGTCTCATTGGTGAGGATTGAGGAGTGCTCTGCAATGCCACCTGTGAGCGATTCCCCCATCTGCATTATAGTCACTGCAGGGATAGGGTTCCCAGCCATCTTGAAAATAAAAATTCCCCAACTTGTCCCTGACTAAATAACAGTTTTTCACTGACCTTGTTGAGCCGCATCACAGGTAGCCCAGGCTTAGTGTTGAATAACTGAATCAATCCAGAGACAGACAGACAGACAAAGATTATATGGGTATCATATGGGTATTTTTGAATCTTCATTTTTACACTTTAAGATAATAAAAATCAAATAAAACTTTCAGTGTGTGTTGTTGATATATTGAACAGCCCCATGGTTTAATCAAAGCTCATTTCGTTCGGGTTTAGTGTGTGGCGGGGAAACGTCATCTATTCAGTTATTCAACACTAACGGTAAGCCTGGGCAACCTGTGGCTGCATGGGCAAGCATGGGCCACATAGCGGCCAAAAGTCTAACTTTTACCTAGGCCTCACTCTTATCATATTAAACAGGATACCTAATGTAATTATCTGTCCAGCATAAAGGATACTACATGTAGATACTTCAATATATTTTTCATTATTTGAAAAGATTTATCAGTCTATTTGAAAATTACAAACAGTACGAGCATCACACAGATATACTCATGGTCAACTTTAAACACGGTTCACTGACTTTTCTATGACTTTAGGTGAAAATCGGCAATTTCCCTGACGAAATAAAAAATTCCCTGACTTTTTCCTGATCCCTGGGAACCCTGAATATACAATCATAATCATTTTAAAGCTGTTTCATGGATTTATTAATATCACTCAATTTAGTTATGTTAGTAAATTGTACAATAAAACTGTTCTGGCTTTAAAGTATTATGACACAAAAAATTTAACCGTTTAAAATGTACAGTTTGTTAGTAATAATAAATATATCGCAATGAAATTTGTTTCAAAAACTTATTTCTTGTCTGAGATATTTGAGAAAATTTGGCCCAATTTGTGACGTCATTTTGTTGACACGTACTCTAGATTGGGTAGTAATGTATACTAAATATAAATTGTAATTCGTATAAAATAGCAACAAAGGGCATATTCTTTTGGGCTTCATTTGATAGCTTACACAGTTCCTCTCCAAATGTTGGGAAACTGAAAAGTGTAGTACCTGAAATTAGATTCTACATTCAAACATATTTCGTATATTAATGCAACTAAGAGACTTGTAAACAAAATGACGTCACAACTTATGCTAAATTTTCTTAAATTTCTAGAGAAATACATTTTTGAAACGAATTTAACCATGATATTTTTATTAATGCCAATAAACTACACATTTTTAACATGAAATGTTTTTCGTGTCATATGCACTTTAATCTAGGCTGTTTACTGCAGTTTTGATGGTGTTAAGTATCCAATATATCGCCAAATATTCAATAATAAATTACCAAACTAATTTTATGAGATGATGTGCCTAATTATGGAAACAACCTGAACTTAGTAAAAAGGCTCTAATCTAACTGAACTAGATATATATATATATTTAAACTTTTTATAAGTGCGAATAATGATTTTAATTGCTTCTAACATGCTTTGGAATTCTCATGCTATTTTCAAGAGTACATGAAAAGGTACAACTTAAAATATATAGATATCAATATATCTATCTATCTATATATATATATATACAGCCATTTGCAAAAATTATGGCCGCTTCCAATATATATACAAGTATATCAAAAATGTAATCAAAAATTATGGGATACCATCTAAGATATTTTTCCCGAGTTGTCTATCACCAGGGCTTTCTGAAAAAAATATCAAGAACGATATCCCGCCCCGTCTGATATACTTTTGATATACTTCTATGTATATTTGAAACAGCCATAATTTTATTGCAAATGGCTGTATATAGATATAAATTTATACATATTTCTAATAACATACATTTCATTAATTAAACATCACATGCTGGCAGAAATCTTAAAGGGGAAAAAAACCAAAATCCTTTTACTCTTGAAAACTGAATTCTTTCTTGTGTAAATTAAACTATGTATTGTTCCTGACAGAAAATGGCTGCTCTCACTTGATGATCCAAAAGGTCTATAAATTTATTGCATTATGTAATCATGATAATTGACAAGCATCTAAATATCGCAGCTTTGGCTTCTGATTATAATTGAATGTTTATTATCCCCTATAGACTACAACGAATTGTAAAATAGTGACCCATTTGGAAAATTTGTTTTGTTCTGACCTCTAGACACATGGAAAGTGTATATATACAACATGGCACGATTAAATGCACTTACACTTCAACAGTAGGTGAATCCTTGGCACAATTATGCAACTATAGGCATAATTTGATGAGAGTACTATATCTAAACATTAATTCGTGAAATGGTATGGGGCCAATATACGCATATAAATTTAAATTTTTCACTTAATGGTGCAGAACTAAGCAATGTCAATTGTTTTCTTACAATATTGTTTCATCAGTATTATTTGGTGCTAAATAGAACTGTGTATTAGTATTTGCACTTCTAATGGTTGATTATTAAGTTAACTCCTTAAAGTGTATATGACATGAAAACATTTCATCATTTAAAATGTATAGTTTGTTAGTGAGATAAGTAATTTGTGACTCTAGTTTCGGTAGTAATGCACTAAATATGAATTGTAATTCGTATGAAATAACACAAGGCATATTCTATTCAGCTTGTTTTAATAGTTTACATAGTATTCTTCCAATGTTGGGAAACTAAAAAGTGTACTTACTACCTTAAATTAAGATTCTACATTCAATAATATTTCGTATATTTGCAACTAAATCTGAAGACTGACTTGTAAACAATATGACGTCACCACTTGTGCTAAATTTCCTTGAATTTCTAGAGAAATACGTATTTGAAACAAATTTAACCGTGACATTTTTATTAATGCCAATAAACTACAAATGTTTCACAAAATTTTTTTCGTGTCATATATACTTTAATTCTGATAATAAAACATGTTTTTAATTAAAGTGCCTGTATTAAAAGCATGATGCTGTGATATCGGCAAGGGTTTATTCAATACATTTCATTGTGTGTTTCTTATAAGACTTTTCATCATCTTTTGGGAACAAACGGAAACATCTCGGACAGCAGTACTCTTTCCCTACACCATCAATAACCTCTTGACCCAGTAAGTCTCTACTGTCTGCTTGTACATCACCGCCATGGAACATGTCATTTGATGATCTCTGGGACTCTGATGGTCCTCTTGGATGAATGTCCTATAACGTACAGAAACGATATCTGTTAGCAGTGGTGGATCCAGGATTTTGTTCAGGGAGGGGTGCTGCACCCAAAGTTAACCCAGGGAAGGGTGCACCCCTTAGAATCAAAGGGAAAAAACAGTATTGGTTATCTTCGTAATTGGGGTACAAAGTCGAACCAGGGAGGGGTGCGCACCCCCTGGATCTGCCCCTGGTTAGAAAGATAACTTATGCTCATGTTCTGGTAACAATGGGGAGTCATTAGATAAGAGAAGCTCCACCGCCAAAAACAACACTTTAAAGTAGTTTTTCAGGAAATGAAATGATATAATAAACGAATGCGATTAAAAAGGAGACTGATAATATACGAATTTACATATATTGACAATTTCAATGACAATATTTGAACAATTATTTGATTTTCATCATTATACGAAAGTATTAATTATTTGCGTTTTTTTATATAGGTCATTTAATTTGCGCACTTGATCATTTCGTCATGAAAAACGCACGTTATGAGCATTATGGTTATTATTATTATTGTAGAAGGTTTATTATACAGAACAATGTTTACGTTCAAATCGATTGGTTTTACACAATTCAGAAGTAAAATCCTAAGAAAAAAGACATTTAGTTAAACACGTATAACACCACGAACAAGCGAGGCACATTTAGCTCACAAACAAAGCGAATAGAAGACAAAAACAAGATGAAAATTAAGAGAGAACAAACACTTACCAAACGATGAACGACTCACAATAAGCACATGGCAGACAACACGGCGCGCGGGGTTACTACTAATCGGTTACTAGTTAGGAACACACAGACACTGGACATACTGAAACGACGGATACACGGACTAACTCAAATACTGTTGAGAAATGCCTCAACAATTATTATTATTATTATTGAAACATGAGTGGCTTGTTAGTCTCCTACGCAACCGGTATTAGCTTCGTCACGTCGTGCTTACTCCCAAGCGTGGCGTGACGAAACTAATAGCGGCTGCGTAGGAGACTAGTGGCTTGTTTGCCCATTGATGTAACTAAACGTTGTCCTATGTTGTCACGTGTTGAGTGATAAAGGGATGCCTGACTTGATTGAAGGTACTTACTTGACGGTAGGACTGGCGAGGCAAATAAACTTCATGAAGCTGAGATACAAAAAAAACAATGTAACTTTTCAAATTATTACAACTAAAAGAATAGCCTTTTCTCATTCATTCATTCATTTGCTTATTCCTCCCTTCGTTCCTTCCAGTTCTTTCTTTCTTGTTTATATACTTACAGGGTTTTGAAGCTCTGATTGAATTGCAATCACACGTGCTCTTTGTTGTAAGTCTTGTTGGTCTTGCATCAGATGTCGTTCTTCTCTGTTGTATTGGTCTCTCAAGGCTCGAAGTCTTGCTTGACGTTCAGCGACTGCTTGTGCCTTTCTTGTCATGTCACCTAATCTGGTTTCAGGGTCAGAACCCTAATAAAATAATATGAAAAAAAAGCCTATTTCAGAAAATCTGTAATCATAATGGTCCGTGTTTTCTGATGGCCTTTGATCCAGAGACGTAGGTTATAAACGAGACGCGATCACAAGCACCGTAAAAAGAGAACGATAATGCACAATCTTTATATCAGACATAGGCTGTGTTCTCTGCTGTTGTTAACTCTTATCGAGTATGAGATCGTACAATAAAGGTTATTACACAAGTTGCGCTTATTGCTTCTGTACTAGTGAACCTGACAAGGCTGACTACCTCTCTTTGGAAATTCAATTGACGTTTCAAGCGATCTTTTTCTTCACTTTCTTTCTTGAAGTCTTCTTCGTAAAGGCGAACCTTGCAAGAGAAAAGGTTATTTAATTATTAGAACGACCGATGTATTACAATAATTACTTCGCGATTTCGTCGGCGCATTACCCTAAACTTCCCTATCCTGTGATGAAGTGAGCCTTCCAATTTTATAGGACCACCGAACGACCTCTAGAGCTGATCAAAACAGGGCACGGCTAACTCACAGATCGAGCCCTGACTTACATAAGCTAAGCTGATGTTTCAGGGCACAGCTTCTGCTCACAGACTAATCGCTTGCAACGTTGCCTGAAAGGAACTGATTTTTTTTTGGGTGTCGCACGAGGCGAAGTTGCATGTGACGTTGTATAGGTACAAGTTATTTCTAGGGGAGAGTTAGCCTATAGTATATAGAGAAAAAATAATACCTGTTCTCTCAAGACAGATACTTCTTCCTTCAAGTTCCTAACTTCAGTTTCCAAAGTTGCTTTTTCGTTTTGCATCCTCTCTCTGTCTTGTCTCTCGCATGCAAAGTCATCAGCATAAACACGCAACTGTTGCTTGAGAACTTCTATCTCTTTAATCATATCTTGTGGTGGTTCTTCAGGCGAAGTTGCTGATTGGCTACTTGTTGACAACTTTTGATTACTGATCAGGGATGATGGCAAACTCAGCCGGGAAAATGGGCCTGGAGTCTAAATATTATTTTGAAATATTCGTCAAAAAAACTAGCCTTCATGTTTGTTAGTTTACTAGAAGATGCTGTTGATAAACTAGACTGAGTGTTTCTCTTGTCTAAGCTGGATCAGCTAGGGTACGTTTCACGCCTCAATTTTTCTAAAATTCACGCTTCACATATATTATGAGACACACATTAACGAATTACAAATTTTAATTAAATTTTAACTTTTCACGCAATCACATTCCAAGAGAAGAATTACAGTAAACCTGGAATTCACGAAACAAGCTCACATTTTGCTATTTTCAGGGCATCACGCGTGAACTGGTGTACGCAGAATCCCCCCTCCCCCCCCGAATACAAATCTTAAAGAGCAATGCGACTCCCAAAGTGTTTTTCAATAACGTACCCTAAAACAAAAAGGTTTTCAAGGTAATTGAAATCCTTCTTTAATTTTGTGGTTTGTTGGCGACACTATAGAAAAACGTTTGCGCATATGTGAATTTAAGCACATTTTCTAAGCATTTTGAAGAGTTTGAGTGAGAAAATAAATGTTTGTTTTCTCCGAGTATACAAAAAAGTTCGCGAGTATACTTTTGTCAGACCAAGATACTGTGTTAACAAACACAATATGAAAAAATTAGCCTTAAGTTTCAAGCATGGACACTAAGTTTTGGCATTAATGAAGTCCAATTTATCAGGCATGTTTGAAAGTCAAATATATTTATGTTTTCAGAGCGCGCAGACGTTTTTCAGCCGATGGCTAGTCTCCTCCCCAGCCGTCACAAGCCTAAATTTCTCTTTCAAAACTATGCAACATGGTAGAGCTACCTTCCAACTTCGCTTTGAAGTAATCTTCTTGTAATAAAATACTTTGTTCTCATATACATGTGTCAAATAACTCGTTATTGCTATCACCTGTTGTAGTGGTGTATATTCTTGTTGCAGTTCGTATCTCTTTTGAACGGGAAGTCTGTTCAGCTTTTCTTGGAGTTCTTTGCACTTCTCTTCAAGTTTCTACAAAGAAAACAGAATAACGTTTGATTTAAATGTTGGTAATTCTCGAAAATGAAAATGTAATGTTTGATGAGTCAGTATATCTGATATATATTTGATTGACGGAAGTGTATTCCACGATTTGTATGTCAAAATGGTTGTCTCGATCAACGCCGGCGAAGCAGTTAAAGCAAATTGTTATTGGCACTTATTCTACGCTACATACGTTTTTCTCTTCCAATGCTTGTTGATTCATTTGTCGTTCTTGTTCAATGATACTACTTGCCGATTTCCACATTTCCGATTCTTTAATCAAATGTATTTGATGCTTGAGATCAGCAATCTCTTTGCCTGTCTCTGTTTTCAACTTCTTGTACTGCGCATCCCACGCATGGTTAACATCAAGGATCTGAAATCCGTCAAATGTTTCACATGAAACTCGTGTGCAACGCCATTGCGAGACAAACTTCAAAAGAGGCTGTTACACAGCGCAATTTCGTCTTGAAAAGTGTTCGCTACACAAGTTTCGGTTGCATGAGTAGAAAGCAGTAAGTTCTACTTTTCCTAAAACTATCTCGCGACGAAAGTTTCTCAAAGCCTAAACTGCGCCGTCTAACGACCCCGCGAAACTTGTCTCGCAACTTCAGTGTCGTCGTTGCACACAAGTTTTAGGTGAGAGTTAACGTTTCAACATGTAACAGGGCCTTGAAGACCAAGTTTATAAATGATTCTAATTCCAATTCCTAGGGACAATCGAGTATAATCAACCGCCAACCGGTTGGCTCAGTTGGGTAATTGAGCATAGGACTTTCGTGCGGGAAGTCAGGGTGCGGTGGCCAGAAGGGTCAACACACACACAAAAAAGCACAACGTGATGCAAACAAAAAAAAGCACAACGCAAAGACAAAAGAAAACGCTTTTTTTTGTTTGCGTTGTGCTTTTTTTGTTTGCGTTGTGCTTTTTTTTTGTTGAGCCTTCTGGGCCACCGTATCAGGGTCCTAAAATAATTGAGGAGAAAGTGTAGCCATATGTGAATGGTTAGACTTTCAAGTGGCTCGGATGACCACTTTAAATGGCAGTCCCATCTCTCCACACTCATCATTACAAACCAACATCTGAGGAACGTAAAAGAACCACTGAGGACGTAAAGAAACCCTGTCAGTGACCACCCTCAGTGCCTACACTTCATACTATCAATCTCACGTTCATAAAAATTCATAAATCTGACTCCGACGAAGGACTAGCGTCCGAAACGACAGTAACTAAAGTTTTTTCATCTTTTCACGGCGTATAATTAACCTCTTTTAACATTACTAAATCTGACATTCACAACTCAATGAAAGCGTCTTTGATTAGATCTACATAGAAAGGGCGCCATATAAATCATTATCATTATGATCTGGACTCAACTGTCGCTCGATCAAGAACAAGGGCCATCCACAGGTATGTTAGCAAATGGCAAAATGTTAGCAAATTTGAAACAAGGACTTCTTCGGAAAACTCACCTCTTCCTTCTGACGAATGAGTTCTCCTATTTCCCGTTTTAATTGTTTAATTTGTCGTTTCAACTCAGAACATTGACCATGACAAGCATGTGGTGTTTCCAATTCTCCAAGTTCTTTTTCTTTTGAACTGAGCTGTTATGAAAAGATAACAATATACAGTCATTCAGTTTTATCAATCAAACTACGTGAACTGCCATTATAGAAATCACAGTTTTGCTGCACGAGGGGTGGAGAAGCGGGATTAATAATAATGTTGATAAATATAACTTATTTATACAACGTCTCAATGCGATTTACATTTTATGGTCAGTAGAGGACTTTACGGGTTGAATATTAGCGAAATACATTAGGGGAAAAACGCACACAGACAAAAAAAAACGTTGATGAAGTGATGAAGGTTTTATTGCATATTACACACCAAGCCCGAGATCCGAGAATAATCATTTTTTCTTAGGTACTGACATCATTTACATGCAAAATACAAGCTGTATTCAAACGTACGCTTGCTGCTTGATGTTCTCAGAGTACGGAGATATTTCTTGTAATTGTTTTAATTCTAATTAACCACAAGTAGCACCATCACAACTATGACATCCTCGCCACCAAACCACATCATTATCATCAATGTGCTGAGCAGGGTGTCAAGTGCACTTTTTCTAAAATAGTTTTTCTCCATATAACTTTGCAACATAATTTAAACAATGATTTTCTATTCCATGGTCGCTTTGGATAATTTAAGGACAAGATGAAAGTATGAATCAATAGGATATATGATGGAAGCCTACGATACATACCTTTGACAAGGATGACATTTGACTGGTATTCGATGCTGTTTCACTCGATGAATAGCTTTCAATAGAACTGGTTTCTTCTTTATTTACAAAGACTGCTTCTCCCAAAAGCTTGATTTGCTCTCTAATGCTCTCTATCTCTTCCTTGTCACCTTTCAGTTGTACTTTAAGATCTTCCATCACCTTCTCCTGGGAAACCTTTGCAAATTAAGTCCACATGTATCACCTTTTCTGAATGAATTGACTTGCTGGTTGCAGACTTCATTGCATATAATAGAGCAATTTTCATATAACTAAGAAAAGCTCAGTGCTGTATGATTGACTTTTGATTAACTGATTTTTTACTTGCACAATGTGTTTGGTTTGGCATACTTGGGCAGTGTTGTTACCCTGGCATGACTATGTTATCTGTGCCAAAGGGGATGGTCAATAGACAATTAAGCAATAGACCTCTTTACTTTCCTATGCAATCTCCCATTTTAGACCACATGACATTCTTCTGAGAATTGTTCTTTTATGGTGAACATTTTAAAATATTTAGATATAAAAGAATCAACTCCCAAGAGCATCACATGGTCTGTAATGGGACAACAAACTATACGAGATAGGTCATCCAAGATTTAAATACCTGGAATGACATTAAGTGATTCTTATTATATTATTCTCATCAAGAACACAGAGGTGAATTGTTGAGATATTAGGTTGTAAGCTTTTCCATCTAGTAATCTTAGTATATCATATCTTCTTTTGCTCTGACAACCTTTTTGGTAATAGGTGTTATTCAACAGAGCTCCCATGGATAGCAGAGTTTTAATTAGCTCTGAAGGGACAACCCTGGCTTTATTACTTCGTTTTGTTTTTAAATAAAGGCTTCATTCCACTAAAAGACTTAAATTCGTGATTCAAACCTGCTCCATTTCCATGGCCATGAATTTCTCTTTCAACTGTTCTTCCTCGTTAGCCAGTCCTTGAAGAAATGTTTCTCTGGTTTTTACATCTCTTGCATGGTGTCCTATCCTCTTGACTATAGTAGATACTTTGGATGCCAAATCTGCACTTTCATTTCTGTCCTTTACATTTCCTGTTAGCTCTAATAGGCTTTTGGCCTCTCCCAAAAGAACATCTGACTCATTTTTGATCGTTTTGAATCCAGAGCTCAATTCCTTATAAGATATAATGCATGTTCAGCATTAATATTTATCTTACCCTCCATAAATACTGTAAAATGAAACTGTTAAACTTGTTTTGAAATTATAAAATTATGTTGAACACCACATTAGAAAATGAATATACAGTTAAAATATATACAATTCAATCCTTGACCTTTGCTCTGATTTAGTGATATAAGCCCCACAGAATGACTTAGTGATTTGAAAACCATCATTAAATAAATAAAATGGTGTTTACTCATATTGAAATTCCAAATGATCATCATCAAACTGACCTTGCAAAAAGTCAACCATCCAATGTCTTAATTTGAGAATTAGTCGAAAATGGCTGAAACTTTTGTTGTTTATTGAGTGGGTAAGACAATGAGTTTGGTATATTGTTTTATGGTGTTCACATGCTGCCAATAAACTATAAAACCAAAAAGGTTAGCCTGGATAATAGCTTATAAAACTTTAATCCTTCATTAAAGTACTTATTGAAATGAAATCCCCTATGATTCTCTTCTCTTGAGGATGCTCGGCAGTCTTGGGTACCCCAATTAATATTATTTTTGTTATTGTATACTGAGGCTTAATACCATTCCTGGTCTAATTGAATCTGGCTTACCTTGATATGAAGATCACAGTGTGGAATTCCTGAGGTCAATGGTGCTTCTTGGAGAATGTAGTTTACGTACTCATAAGAGGACTCAGAAAGACTCAATGAATAATTGTTCTCAGACTGTGACAAGAAACACCTTCCTTCTGCATCCATACTTGGAGTAGTTTGTAGCGATAATGCTGATGGTGAGATGATAACACTTGTGCCTTCTAGTTCACCCTTCAACTCAGAAACTTCTTGCCTTAATTTTAAGTTTTCATCTTGAGATTCTTGAAGAACTTTTGCTTTAAAATAAAATGAATGCTCAGCATTTTAGCTTAAGCTTGGAACTGCTCACATGTTCAGTTAAATATTACAGACCTTTTCGATAAACACGCAAAATCATATAATTTTCTGTAGCAATAAAATAGAGCTTTGGTGGGGGTCAATCAAGGTGTTCTTATGACGTTGTCAGAACACACAAACCTTTCAAAGACAGAAGCTTGTGGGGCCATGTATCCTCCATGCACATTCATTACTATACCTTCTTATTCTCGTACATGTATACCTCCTAGCATAGAAGACTAAGGATAATTTCCGGTAAATGTGTGGTAAAGGGTTGCTTGTTTATTAATAGCTCTCTGTATCTCTCAACTTCAAAATTAAAGGCCATTAAAATTATTGTCATATAGCGAAAGGAAAGCCACTCTCTAGAATCACTGTAAAATCCTCCATCCCTTTTTGGAATTCGATCATAAAGCTCAAAAATCATAATAGATGCAGCAATCAATATATATATATATATATATTTTTTTTTGATAGTTCAAACCTTCAACTTTTTAAGTTCAAGCTCAATCAAGCTGAGGATCACCTATTTTATAATGATCACTTACCTAAAACTCCAACTCCTTGTAGTCTCACATTAAGGGTTTTCTTTTCTCGTTTTAGTCTACTTATTTCCTCCAGTAGTTTGGTCTGTTCCTCAGCGATAAGTGCCATTCCGTGTTCGTCTATTTTTCATCAGGAAAGATATGAAAGTGAAAACCTTATCGAAAAATATATATTTTCACGAAGCTAATGATTCGTAAAATTAAACGTCAAGGGAGTTATGGCAGCATTCAATAGAAAATTGACGTATTTTCTAAGCAAAAGGTTTTTTGACTATCATAATTCGTGTTCGTGCAGAACTGGATGATTACGCACTCTTTACACAATGATAATGAAGGAAGTTATGTCACTGACGGGGGGATCCCTGAGTGGAAATCGCTCCAACACGTCATGCGATGTATTTTCATCAACAACGTAACTTTCCTTTCAAGAAAATTTAATGTTTGCTATTAGCCCGGAAGAAATTACGTTCTCACTCTCATACAAACCTCAATTAAGATATTCTTGCGATATTCCCTTACCTGGTTTTGATATTTCTATCGACAAAGTCCTAGAGAGTCTAGTAAGCCATATCTTTCACGTCGCAGCTCAGATTTTCCCCTCTGTTTTTGAAAAGGAATTTCAACTTGCAATCACACGTAAAACGATTCAAATTAAAAAACAACAACAAATAGTTCATTAATCAAACTATTTTTGTGCAATTGGTGGTGAGAATATCTGAGTTTTCGACAGCATACGGCGACTTGTACGACAGTAAACGAAAAACGCGTTAACCGTTTATGGCGGACGAAATGGAAGCCAATATGTTAATCAGGGGATTCCCCTCATTCACGTGATCACATTATAGTCACATGATGTCTTAGCCACACAGGCAGCCCAACAATGCCTTTGAGAAGTCTTTAGGATTGAATTAAACCACAGGTAGCCCAAGCTTGGTTTCTGTGGTGTCCTGTTATAAGGAAATGTATGGGGAATCACCAAAAATGTCAATAAAATCATCAAAACGTGAAATGAAGCCTCGAAATTTTACCTAATCATTGAGAAATAGCACTTCTTTCGCTCTGCGTGGTTATTTTTTGAATTTAGCCCGTTTTAAGATTTTTTTTACCCACCACTAAGAAATAAGATTTAAATAAGATCTTATTTCTTAGTGGTGGGTAAAAAAAATCTTAAAACGGGCTAAATTCAAAAAAAAACCAGGCAGAGCGAAAGAAGTGCTATTTCTCAATGATTAGGTAAAATTTCGAGGCTTTATTTCACGTTTTGATGATTTTATTGAAATTTTTGGTGATTCCCCATACATTTCCTTATAACAGGACACCACAGAAACCAAGCTTGGGCTACCTGTGAATAAACTGCAAAGAGAAAAAAAATTCAAAAAGATAACAAAAACTAGTTAAAAAATAATTTAATGACGTTTTTTATGAATCTGTCATTCATCCTTTATAGCACAGAAAGTTATCTTAAACAATAAGATATACTCAGCTAAAAACTAGTGTGAGCTGCGTCGGTGTTTCTAATGAAACAGTAATGATGAAAAGGTAAATTATACATCGTGAAAAGATGAAAAAACTTACTGACGTTTCGGACGCTAGTCCTTCGTCGGAGTAAAAGAGGACTCCGACGAAGGACTAGCGTCCGAAACGTCAGTAAGTTTTTTCATCTTTTCACGGTGTATAATTTACCTTTTCATCATTACTATTTAAAACAATGTTTGGCTATTTTTTGATTTATGGTCGTACTTGTAGAAAAGTGAAAAGAAAGCTTCATTAAAGGGATTTTATCTAAGTACTTATTGAGTTTGGATTTCTTTATTTCTACCTTATCGAATTTCCCAAAACATCCATAGTTTGGGGTGTCTGTTTCTCCGCTATGGCTGGGGATGGCAAAGGATGGTTGGGATGGCTAGGGATGGCTAGGGATGGCTATTGGTGGTTGGGGATGGCTAGGGATGAATAGGGATGGCTAGGGATGGCTAAGGATGGCTAGGGATGGCTAGGGATGGCTAGGGATGGCTAGGGATGGCAAGGGATGGTTAGGGATAAATAGGGATGGTTAGGGATGGTTAGGGATGGTTAAGAATGGTTACGGATGACCACGGATGTTAAAGTATGTCGGCGAGTATATGGGATTGCAATACATGACGTCTATATGGCATTCAACCATGAAGTACATACCGCGGCTTGACCTTTATTCCCTCTTCGCCGCAACTACATAGCAGTATTTGGATTCAATTTAACTTTTCCCTATGGATTATTACCCAAAAGTACGCCGTGATGACACAGCCGTAGACGATTATCATGGTACTAAGATTCCTGAACCATATTGTTGGCTCGAAGATCCCGATTCCGAGGAAACCGCGGAGTTTGTCCGAGCACAAAATGAGATAACAATGGAGTACTTGTCTAAATGTGAAATACGAGAACCCTTTAAACAACGGTAAAGCTATGTTTATTTTGTTAATATATCATTCATTCATTCAGGTTAATTCTTATATTGTTTTGTTTTGTTTCAAGGATGACTGAAATGTGGGATTACCCGAAATACGGATGCCCTTTCAAGGAAGGTTCAAGATATTTTTATTTTTATAACTCTGGCCTTCAAAACCAAAGGTACCTGTAAAGTGCATATGCAGTAAGAAAGTCGTCTATAGTTTTACTAATTACTATTCTTATGAGACAATATAATTTGATTAAGGAAAAAAATAATGAGGCATCTTGGTTGTGGGAGTAAAATAATGCCATCATCAGGGGCCACGGAGCACCCTTAAAGTGGGGGAGGGTACTAAAGATTGGAAAATATATGAGACTAGTATTGAAAAAAAAAACCTCCAACCCCCCACTACCTCACTCCATGGCCCCTAGCTGATCATATCACCCCATTTTTGCTCTCCAAAAATAATATTGAATGATCATATATCAGTATAGCAGGTTGACGTGAATGGAAATATTGTATATATTAGTGTTCTCAACCTTTATTAGTGTAATGTATGTGCAAGACGCACTTGAAGCAGAAGAGAAAGTGTTTTTAGATCCAAACAAGCTGTCTGAAGATGGTACCATTGCTCTGGTTGGTCGTGCTTTTTCTGATGATGGAGAATTGTTTGCTTATTCGTTAAGTTCACATGGGTCAGATTGGGTCACCATCAAGGTATATATATCATCATTGCTCTTATCTATTTTCTTAGTAAGGGTTGATCTTAATTACGCACAAAATTAATGTTTATTATGGATAAAATTCATAAAATGATACTTTCAAATCATCCAAAAATATTTCAGTGCTCTTACAGTCGTTTGCAACCAAGTGTCAACACCAGACACCAAAACATGTTCTAACTGGCGCCGAAACGTTGAAGTTAGTCAACCGGAACATTTAGGTTTGGCGCCAAAGTGCCAGTCTAAAGGCAACGTCTGTTCAAATACGCGTGCACGTTGATCTTTTGGTGTTGGTCATGGATTCCTTTGAAAGAGTAGACAAACAAAGTTTCTAGAAGAGATCGATCCTGATCTCCTTCAGTATTCTTCACATTTTCAAAAAAAGGCTTTACAGTACTTCAAACAAAAGAATGAAGTACTGGAGAGAAAACTCATTTTGATTTTTTCGAGATTGAGGTAGCTGAAGGAACTGTCCAACGAATTACTATAAAGCATACACGTTCCGGTTGACTAACTTCAATGTTTCGGCCACCAATTAGAACATGTTTTAATGTCTGGTGTTCAGGCTTAGTTGCAAACGACTGTATTCATATACATGTACTCTGCTTTCACAAACCACTATGTGTGTTATGGAATATAATTAAGATTGACAGAGGACACCAAAAGTTATAAATGGCACAAGCCATGTCTAATTGCATGAGCAATTGTATATTTGGTATTTATGAAATAAATAAAGCATCTATCTTTCTATTTAGGAGATATAACTAGCTAAAAACTAGTGTAAGCTCGGTCAGTGTTTCTCATGAAAACAGTAATAATAAAAAGGTAAATTATACACCGTGAAAAGATGAAAAAACTTTATGAGATTTCAGTAAAAGAGTACTAGCGTCCATTTTCATCTTTTCACAGTGTATAATAATTATTTACCTTTTTATCATTACTATCTATCTATTTATATCCTTTTTTTAAATTGATTTATTTTATATATGCATTTTTGTTACATCTTGCAATGTTTAAATTTGGCTGTAAGAAAATGGCTGAAATCCTAAATTTAAAGTGCGTATGACATGAAAAAAAATGTATCTTAAAAATGTGGAGTTAATAAGAATTAACAAGAATATCATGGTTAAATTTGTTTCAAAAACCTATTTCTCTAGAAAATCAATAAAATTTAGCTCAAGTTGTGACCTCATTTTGTTTACAAGTCTCTTAGTTGTAAATACACGAAATATGTTTGAATGTAGAATCTTAATTTCAGGTAGTACACTTTTCAGTTTCCCCACATTTGAAGAATACTGCGTAAGCTATCAAATGAAGCTGAATAGAATATGCAATTTGTTGTTATTTTATACAAATTACAATTTATATTTAGTACATTACTACCGAATCTAGAGTACGTGTCAACAAAATGACGTCACAAATTGGGCTAAATTTTCTCAAATATCTCAGACAAGAAATAAGTTTTTGAAACAAATTTCATTGCGATATATTTATTATTACTAACAAACTGTACATTTTAAACGGTTAAATGTTTTGTGTCATAATACTTTAAAGCCAGAACAGTTTTATTGTACAATTTACTAACATTACTAAATTGAGTGGTATTAATAAAACCATGAAACAGCTTTCAAATTGGACTTAATTTTCTCAAATATCTCAAGAAATATGCTTTTGAAACAAATTTCATTACGATATATTTAATATTACTAGCAAACTGAACATTTTGAACATTGAAATATTTTCATGTCATATTCACTTTAATATACAGGTCTCGACACCACATGAAAACCTAAAAGTACTAATAATGTATCCTTTTTTCAGTTCATAAAAGTTGATGGAGCTGTAGATCTTCCAGACAAGCTAGAAAAAGCCAAGTTTACTTGTATGTCCTGGACTCATGACAATAAAGGACTGTTCTACAATGTAAGAGCATTGACATCTTAACTGAACAAATATTGTCGTGTGCCACTCACTCACCCCTAAATCTACCCATTAATAGTTGAAAGGTAGAATTGTTTTATATTATTTGACGCGATGCATCGATCAGGGAGATATCAAATTCATTCTTTCAACAATAATGCGCGTGACATTATACATTATAGGAATCATAAATTGAGTTTATTGTCGTAATTTACTAATAAATGAAACACTGAGAAAAGTGAGAAAACTGATTTGTAATAAACTAAAACCCCATTCACACCAAGGCTTAAACATGTTTTAAAGTGGATTAACTAAACAGGTTTGGAAAACTATGTACGAACACTGCACAATGTTTGGTGAAATAATCCATGCAAACTATCCTTTGTCTTGCTCTGATAATATTATAGAAAGCTTCATTATATTGTAGATATTTAACTACACCCAGATGACTACCATGTTTTTGTCTTTTGACTCTCTTAGGAATGATTGCAAACCCAATTTTGTTATCATGCCACAATCCATTTATAAGTTGAATATATTTTTTAAATCCTTTTTTTAAGAAATATCCAGCCAACTCTGAAAAAGCTGATGGAACCGAGACAGATCAGAACTTGAACCAAAAGGTATTCATTTCCATTTCTTCATTACAGAGTGACAGGTAATAGGCTACATGCTGTCCAATTTGGAAATAATTGGTTAAAAAACATTCTGAGGACTGACAAAATTGGAAAAGGCTTATAGGCCAAGTCCAATTTGGCTGCAGTCTGAGAAATGTTTTGAATTCAATTGTTTTTAAGTTGGACAGACATGTAGACCTATTGCAGACCATGTATCGTTTTTTATACTAAAAAGGTTTTCAAAAAGATCCCAATTTACAACTTCCTCCAGCATTTTGAGAGAAAAAAAAAGATGAAAAAAGTAAACAAGGTCAGCTGGCAAGTGAAAGTTGCACGCTGATTGGTTCAAAGTCAATTTCTATTGTTTCTACGGAGCTTTGATTGGCTGATAAAAACTATAAAAACTAAAAAAGCTCTTCCAAGTAAAATGCAAATGGCAACGATCCAAATTAATCTGTAATTTGGACAGGAAAGAGAATTTGAAAATAATACAATAATTGTTGCTCATATGGGATTATTATAGGGTGATAATAACATTGTAATATCGGTTATTATTTTATAATTCAGCTTTACTACCATAAACTTGGAACAGAACAAAGTCAAGATATTCTTTGCTGTGAATTTCCTGAACAGCCAAAGTGGCATATGTGAGTGTTGCATAATCGACAATTGAAATCAATGATATTATTTGATAATAATTATTATTTTGTCTTTTAAAGAACATAATGATATACCTAGTAATATTTAAAAATCATCCTTTTTTCACGAGGGTAGCACTTAATAGCCAGTAACTAACAAACCTGTGGCCCTCATTCCATGATCGCAATTGAAATTTGGGAGTTGATATTTGTAGGGGGGGGGGGGGGGCGGAAAACCCGGAGAAAAACCCCCGAAGCACAGGGGAGATCCAACATCTCTACTCATATACAACACCGAACCCGGCGGTTCTCGAACTCGGGTTGAATTGATGAGAGGCGAGCACTCTGACCACTATGGCACCCGTGCTTCCCCAGTATAGTACTGTCAGTATATTTAGTTTAGTAGAGTAGATGATATCCTCTCAGGACTCAGATGTATTAATCACAAAAACAACGTGCTTGTCCACTGGGCAACACAATAAACCAAGGGACCATTCAGTTTTTATTCAGTTTTTACGGGGGAGGAGACTGGGGAGGAGGGGGCAGGGGCTCAGGGAGGACAACACTAAAGAATCTGAGTTGTACAACCATTTTAATATACCAACAAATAGGGTGGAATTGGGGTGGTCAGTTTTCTCATTCATACAGGTTACTAAGCAAATCCCATCGCCCTCCTTGCCCAATAAAAAATAAATGGACCCAAGGTTCTAATATCAATATGTTTGATTCATCACTAGAGGTGGTGAAGTGAGTGACTGTGGTAAATATGTGATCTTAACCCTCCGTGAGGGCTGTAATCCTGTAAACAGGCTGTATTACTGTGATCTGAACAAGATAGATGCTATCAAAGGTATGTATTATACAATCTATAATTTTCGTTTTTCTAAAGATCAGGGCTCAAGACAGCAGCCTGCTTAATAGAGTACTCAAGTGCTATGTCACACACACACACAAAAAATGGTTTTTCACAATCCAAGCATTTCCAAATGTTTGGTACAAAGCTAAAGTACAGTGTAATTTTTATGGAGAAATCATATATTCAAATTTTCAGGTGCATTTTGAGAGATTCTTGACAAAAGTGGTGTAAACGTCTCTTGTTTTTCTTTTGAAATTAGAAATCAAAAATATATGATACAGCAATTTTTTTTTGGCATCATCACTTGTGAGTTCATTAATGGCCAAAATGCAGGTCTAATTTTACTACTTGCAGACTAAAGCAAAATGTTTTTTGAACTGCCTTAGAAGTCGAAGGGGAATAGCAGCAGAATATTTGCTTTACCAAGATTATTTGTACTGCCAAAAAAACCGCCTGGCCATTTTCACTTTATGTTTTGAAGCCTGAAAGGGTAGCTATGATGTATTACAATACATGTTTTAGCTATCCCTCATTTCAATTCTTGGCTAAGATTAATTTATTTATCAGTTGGTTGTCCGTTGAAAAGGTTTATGAAATAGTCCAGTTTCGAGTTTCAAAATACAGCTGTCTTTCTTGATTACAGACTCATTTACTCAGGCTTAGCCTCGAATCAGTGTCTAATTACTCGCAAATCCAATGATAAAGTAGAGAATGCACAACTTCAACAATACGAACACTTTGAAGCTTGAGGGACCTTGACTGGAACATGTGAATATTTTTCACAAAATGGAGCCTAAGCCTGAGTAAATGAGTCTGTAATCGAGAAGCACAGTGGTAATTTGGAACTCAAAAACAGTCTATTGCAATTATAGAGGATTTTAAAATCAAACGATAAAAACCTAATAAAAATAGGGAGAGAAATAGTAAGCTATACTGGCAACAAATACAACAGTACAACTCCGGGGGGGGGGGGGGGGGGGGTTGCCAGTTTAAGGTTAGGGTAGGAATGTGCCCCTGAGCCCTCTGAACCCTGACCCTGACCCAGATTAAAATTGCTGAAATTCATACCCTATCCCAGAACAAGATCGATGGAAACCATACTTTGTTCCTGTATTGCAAAACAAATATCCTGTTCCTGAGAGTAGAGAATGTGATTTCATACACCCCGATCCAGAGCAAGTGTGATTTTATATACCCTGTTCCAGACTATAATAACTGAAAACCATACCCTGTTTGGCGGCACGTACCTGTATGGTCATATTGGGGAGTACCCTCACACCCAGGGAGTACAATGCACAGATGATGGTGATTTTTGTTTGAAATATTATGCCGTTTCAAAAACGTTTGTTGATGGTTTGCATGCTGCTTGTTGTTTACCAAATGTGAAATGTATAAGCAGTGTATATTCATATGTTCTCTAAGTAATGCAAGTAAACACAAGAAACATACCGGAAAAAATTCACTGAAAAACCTGCAGACAAAGTTTGGTAAAATTTCATATCATTTTGTACTTTTGCTGAATAGTTTAACGAATATTGATATCCAACATACAAAATAATGTTCATCAACCTTTCTTGAAATATTTGGGTATCAAAAGTCAGGGCCGTAACTAGGGGGAGCACAGGGTGCACATGTGAACCCCCCCCCCCCACAAAAGGTTAAGGTCTGCTCATCCATCTCCTTTTTTTGGTTCTACTTTCTTTTGGTTACCTTTTTTTTGGTTCTGCTTTCTTAAAAGAAACGATCAATGGTCTGATTTCATTCTATGTGCACCCTCCCTGTAAAAGTTCTGGTTACGGCCCTGAAATGTGTCCATCTGTACTTTCTTATCATGGCGTTTTATCATTTTCTGCTTCAGATAAGCTTCCTTACACCAAAATAGTTGATAACTTTGATGCTGAGTATGAGGTAAGCTTACATATCATATTTATTTATATCTAGATGTGTAGGATAGCAAATTTAAATTGCGTATTATTATCTCATAATAATTATCCATAAAATACCTATATTTCTCCTTTTCGAAAAACTGATATTTTCACATGTGATAATATCGTTACCAGGTGTCTTTAAGCTATTAGTTTATTAATAAAAACTTTTTATAATGATAAAAAGCTCGTTAAGATGATTTTATAGATAATTATATAATAAACAGAATATTACATGTTATGGTTGCTTTTAGATATGAAATTTATCTTCTCATGTTGAAAATCTCTCACTCATTTGGTGCGCTCACTCAGAGATCTTTTCAACACTCGAAGATAAATTTCGTATCTCCGCTTGCCCATGTAATATCCTCTATTTATTGAAGGGTCACTTGGATGAAAACGCCCCAATTTTTGAAAGTCTGAATAATTGAAGTATTTGAGGATAATATGACTCAATTATGATTATGAAAACCAGAGTGAATATCTTAGTCTAATACTAATAGTACTTATTTTGTTGCTATTTCAATCTTGCACGCTGCATATTCCTTAACCACAGTACATTTTACTTGTTTATAATTTATAATTTAATCAATTATAATTTCTGTACAGCAATTTACTGTGCTTTTTTGTTTGTCCTTTGTACAGTATATAACCAACCAAGGAACAGTGTTTACATTCAAGACGAACTTGAACTCTCCTAGATACAAGCTCATCAATATTGACTTCTTGCAGCATGATCAGGTAAAAACATTTACCATTTTTCTTTCACAATTTATTTAAAATCTCAACCAAGTGCTGGTTTGTTGTAGGACAAATGGTCAACATTAGTATCACAAGACGAAAAGGATGTTCTTGAATGGGCTGCTTGTGTCAGACAGGATTTACTTGTACTTTGCTACCTTCATGACGTTAAGGTAATTTTGGGTCAATGATTACAGTTTGTAACTCCTCTGTCAAGCCTGCTGTGTCTAATAAGCTTTACCCTCCCCTCCGCTACTATTACTACTACTACTACCACTGACCTCTCGTTTGCTAGACAAGATCTCAACTGCTCAGCCACTGAGGCTTTACCTCTAGCAAATGAGAGGTCAGTGGTTTGAGTCCCGCAAGAACCCAACTGAGGCAGATTTTTTAATCTGCTTATACACTCGATGTAGCATACACTTAACAAATAGAATTTTACCGAGTGACAAAAACACAATTCATAAAATGAATGATGTTTGTCTTTCAGAGTGTATTACATCTGCACAGCCTAACAAGTGGTGATCGACTCATGACCTTTCCTCTCGACATTGGATCTATTGTTGGCTATTCTGGTCGTAAACGAGATTCAGAAGTTAGTATGCTTTTTAGAAAAGTATTCTGATTTTGATTTTGTCAGTCTTGGAGAGGAGAAATTGGTTGGAGTACATGCTTGATTATAAAAGCACACACTCCTTATCTGTGTGTCTTTATGTGGGGAATTAAAGATTAATTCAAACCCCTCTCACCTCTGGGGTTTGGAGTCTAATTTCTGGACTTGCCATAAGGTACAAGTAGAGTTTGTTAGGTTAAAACCTTGATTTGAGGAGTTTTCTCTGTCCTAAATTCCAATATGAGACTTGGATCATTCCAGAGTTTGTTTTACCGCTAACCGTTAGGGATCAGTCCCAGAAACATGCCCACAAACAGAGAAACACTCAGCATTAATGAAATTCAATATGGTGGCTCTTCCAGCACTAACTTGTTATGCATGACACCTTGGTAGTTGTCGAAAGTTTGAAGGAAAAATGAGGTTTACTGTAACCTAGCAAGACCGTTGTGCGTTATTATAAAGGTCTCTATTAATTAATTTGAAATTTAAGTGTTTTAATATGAACTTTGTGAATCATTTTTATCCAAAATAATTTTCATTCTTCTAGATCATTTATTAATATTGATTTCACTTTGAAAAATAAGCTTTCTCTGTTTGCACCTATAAACAAATGGGTATAAACACTACTGCAGTAGAACCCTCAAGTGTCAAGAAGCACTCAGCTCTGTATTTTGCTTCTCCTACTTTCCTCAGGCTCTACCTATAGCTACAAATCCCAACATCTGGGTTCTCTGTTTGTTTTGAAGAAACAGACAGACCAGCATAGTTGACAGTATGATAAACCAATGCTATGTTTTTATATCATTGACAGATATTTTATAAATTTGACTCCTTCCTCACACCTGGAGTAATTTATCATTGTGACTTGTCTGAGAAAGAACTGACACCAAAGGTACACATTATTATTATAGTATTATTACAGTCATATTAATTATACAGCTTCTCATTAATCCCATATAGGTAACTGTCCAATTATTTGGATTGGTAGGGTATCAGTATGGTGTTGGTAGGGCATCAGTAGGGTGTTGGTAGGGTATCAGTAAGGTGTTGGTAGGGCATCAGTAGCGTGTTGATAGGTGGTCAGTACGGTGTTGGTAGGGTATCAGTAGGGTGTTGGTAGGTGGTCAGTAGGGTGTTGGTAGGTGGTCAGTAGTGTGTTGATAGGTGGTCAGTACGGTGTTGGTAGGGTATCAGTAGGATGTTGATAGATGGTCAGTAGGGTGTTGGTAGAGCATCAGTAGGGTGTTGATAGGTGGTCAGTACAGTGTTGGTAGGGTATCAGTAGGATGTTGATAGGTGGTCAGTAGGGTGTTGGTAGGTGGTCAGTAGGGTGTTGATAGGTGGTCAGTAGGGTGTTGGTAGGGTATCAGTAGGATGTTGATAGGTGGTCAGTAGGGTGTTGGTAGAGCATCAGTAGGGTGTTGATAGGTGGTCAGTAGGGTGTTGATAGGTGGTCAGTAGGGTGTTGGTAGGTGGTCAGTAGGGTATTGATAGGTGGTCAGTAGGGTGTTGGTAGGTGGTCAGTAGGGTGTTGATAGGTGGTCAGTAGGGTGTTGGTAGGTGGTCAGTAGGGTGTTGGTAGGTGGTCAGTAGCATGTTGATAGGTGGTCAGTACGGTGTTGGTAGGGCATCAGTAGGATGTTGATAGGTGGTCAGTAGGGTGTTGGTAGAGCATCAGTAGGGTGTTGGTAGGGCATCAGTAGGGTGTTGTAGGTGGTCAGTACGGTGTTGGTAGGGTATCAGTAGGGTGTTGGTAGGTGGTCAGTAGGGTGTTGGTAGGTGGTCAGTAGGGTGTTGGTAGGTGGTCAGTAGGGTGTTGGTAGGTGGTCAGTAGTGTGTTGATAGGTGGTCAGTACGGTGTTGGTAGGGTATCAGTAGGATGTTGATAGATGGTCAGTAGGGTGTTGGTAGAGCATCAGTAGGGTGTTGATAGGTGGTCAGTACGGTGTTGGTAGGGTATCAGTAGGATGTTGATAGGTGGTCAGTAGGGTGTTGGTAGAGCATCAGTAGGGTGTTGATAGGTGGTCAGTAGGGTGTTGATAGGTGGTCAGTAGGGTGTTGGTAGGGTATCAGTAGGATGTTGATAGATGGTCAGTAGGGTGTTGGTAGAGCATCAGTAGGGTGTTGATAGGTGGTCAGTACGGTGTTGGTAGGGTATCAGTAGGATGTTGATAGGTGGTCAGTAGGGTGTTGGTAGAGCATCAGTAGGGTGTTGATAGGTGGTCAGTAGGGTGTTGATAGGTGGTCAGTAGGGTGTTGGTAGGGTATCAGTAGGATGTTGATAGATGGTCAGTAGGGTGTTGGTAGAGCATCAGTAGGGTGTTGATAGGTGGTCAGTACGGTGTTGGTAGGGTATCAGTAGGATGTTGATAGGTGGTCAGTAGGGTGTTGGTAGAGCATCAGTAGGGTGTTGATAGGTGGTCAGTAGGGTGTTGATAGGTGGTCAGTAGGGTGTTGGTAGGTGGTCAGTAGGGTGTTGATAGGTGGTCAGTAGGGTGTTGGTAGGTGGTCAGTAGGGTGTTGATAGGTGGTCAGTACGGTGTTGGTAAGGTATCAGTAGGATGTTGATAGATGGTCAGTAGGGTGTTGGTAGAGCATCAGTAGGGTGTTGATAGGTGGTCAGTAGGGTGTTGGTAGGGTATCAGTAGGATGTTGATAGGTGGTCAGTAGGGTGTTGGTAGAGCATCAGTAGGGTGTTGATAGGTGGTCAGTAGGGTGTTGATAGGTGGTCAGTAGGGTGTTGGTAGGTGGTCAGTAGGATGTTGATAGGTGGTCAGTAGGGTGTTGATAGGTGGTCAGTAGGGTGTTGGTAGGTGGTCAGTAGGGTATTGATAGGTGGTCAGTAGGGTGTTGGTAGGTGGTCAGTAGGGTGTTGATAGGTGGTCAGTAGGGTGTTGGTAGGTGGTCAGTAGGGTGTTGGTAGGTGGTCAGTAGCATGTTGATAGGTGGTCAGTACGGTGTTGTTAGGGCATCAGTAGGATGTTGATAGGTGGTCAGTAGCATGTTGATAGGTGGTCAGTACGGTGTTGTTAGGGCATCAGTAGGATGTTGATAGGTGGTCAGTAGGGTGTTGGTAGAGCATCAGTAGGGTGTTGGTAGGGCATCAGTAGGGTGTTGGTAGGTGGTCAGTAGGGTGTTGGTAGGTGGTCAGTAGGGTGTTGTTAGGTGGTCAGTAGGGTGTTGATAGGTGGTCAGTAGGGTGTTGGTAGGTGGTCAGTAGGGTGTTGGTAGGTGGTCAGTAGGG
The DNA here is from genome assembly GCA_011057435.1 of Actinia equina. Lineage (NCBI taxonomy): Eukaryota > Metazoa > Cnidaria > Anthozoa > Actiniaria > Actiniidae > Actinia > Actinia equina. Next base: position 159,763 of record WHPX01000713.1, read on the forward strand.
TGTTGGTAGGTGGTCAGTAGGGTGTTGATAGGTGGTCAGTAGGGTTTTGGTAGAGCATCAGTAGGGTGTTGGTAGATTGACAGTAAACTAATAATAATTATATATCTAACATAATGACAAGTTATCAGTTTTTAAAATAGTGTGCTGTCACCCCAGCAACCTGCCGACAGCAATTGTGGTTTGTATTCTATACTATTATGTATTTATCTTGTCCACATGAACTCAAAATACAAATGATTAATTGGTTTTTCAGGTTTTCCGTGAAACTAAAGTCAATGGATTTGACCCAAGTCTGTATGAAACCAACCAAGTGTTTTACAACAGCAAAGATGGGACACAAATACCTATGTTCATTGTCCACAAAAAGGTAATGCATAAGTAAAGATGAAAATGGAGAAAATTGGAAATGACATTAAACTTAGTTAAACATATCCATATGGCCCCAATAGTAGCCAAGGAACCGTAGCCAAGCAACATTTCTTTGACAGTAAAATGTGTTGGATATGTAGCACATAAATTGTGAGTAAATGACATCATTTACTCAACCCTATTGTTCTTTTCTCTTTTAACCCAAAATTTCTTAACTGTAAGTAGCTCCCAGGCTAGATTTTCACTAACCTGGTTTACATAATCACCCGGGGAAGGGGGGGGGGGGGGGTACTCCGCTATATTCGCTGTACGGGCACTTGCTTTCAGAGATTCTACTCTGGAACAGGGTATATAAAATTGCGCTGGCTCTGGAACGGTATATGAAATCACACCCTCTCCTCTCTGGAACAGGGTATCCATTTTCGCACTACCAGAACAGAGTATGGTTATCAGTGATTTTACTCTGGAACAGGGTAAGGACTCAGAGATCCAGTCTGAGCCAGGGCTCGTGGTGAGAGGTGAGCAGTAAACCACTACGCCACCCAATGCCACCCATGAATGTTTTAAATTAATTTATAGGAATATTTGAGAAATAACAGCCGTGGTCTTGATAATTTACAATATCATGCTATTACCTCATAGACACAAGCACTCATGTTTTATATTCCTTAACGCTTACTTGTATAAAACTGTTTTCAGGGCATAACAATGGACTCCAGTAATGCTGTTTTTCTGTATGGCTATGGGGGATTTAATATCTCCATTACACCTTCATTCAGTGTCACACGAATTATGTTTATTCATCACCTTGGTGGTATTCTCGCCATTGCAAACATTAGAGGAGGAGGGTAAGTAAGAAGAGAACCTCTACACTTATTTTTACATCAAGAAACTACATAGTTACCAGTGAAAGTACATGTACACTCCGATTCAGAATGCAGTAATGGCCACCGATTCATTATATTTTTATTATCAAACACTACTCACTACTGATGAGAGTATGTGGACCACGTGGCACTAATGAAATAGTTGAATATATAGAAATATAGGTAAGTTGTAGTGCTTGGGAATGAGGTTATTCCAGGCGAAAGCCCTTGGAATTAAATTCGGAAAAATTAATTTCCGACCTCGCTGGAATTCGAACCCACAACCATCCGACTACTCATTACTGATGGTTTTATAGTTTGTATTTTCTTATCCGTATTGACGTGATAATGACTATATTCTATAGCTATATTCAAAAATTTTAAAAATTGCTACGTATGCACCACTGACAATACATTACGGTATTATACAGGGTTCCCAGGGGTTAGGGAAAAGTCAGGGAATTTTGTTCAAAGTTAACCAAGAGTATCCGTGTGGTGTTCATGCTGTTTGTAATTTTGAATAGACCGATAAATCTTTTCAAATATTTCACATTAACCTAGTGAGCTACGCCTGCTCCTATAGCTATCTGATGAGAAAATCTTATCCAGTGGATAAATTTATTGGATATAACAGCATTGACTTATCCACTGGATAAGGATTTATCTGCTTATTGACGCTATCCAGGCATTGTAAAAACCAGGCCCTCAAGAATAGCCAACATTTTCATGCATTTTAAAATTTAGACTTCAAACCAAAATCACTTCCAATTTTGATGTCATGTCCAAATGTGAAAGCATTAGAGATGCTATATTTTCGTAACTGTTTTTGTTGTTGCAGAGAATATGGTGAAACCTGGCATCGGGGAGGAATGCTTGCCAACAAACAAAATGTCTTTGATGACTTCCAGTGTGCTGCTGAGTACTTGATCAAGAACAAGTACACATCACCAAAGAAGTAAGTTACCAAGCTGTTTTCATTGTTATGCCCTGATCAAGATAATAGTTCTGACAGGGAAATTCAGGGATATGCTTGCAATCAGAGACAGTATGTAAAGAGTTTGTAAAGCTTCTGTTATAAATCTAATATAACGACTGCTGCTCTGTGCTAAGTGAATATGCTTCTGATGCTAAATTTGCTGTGCATACCAAAAAAGATATCACCTAGGCAAATTCCTAGTCAACTTTAAAAGCTTTTATTGCCAAATGCACAAATATTTGCAGTCTGATTGGCTTAAAACTAAAGAATAAGGTGGGTGGTCACAATTAAGTATTTAATTGTACTCCTCTTGTAGCAGCAGTAAGGGGGACTCGCGATTGATGCCACAGATTCACGGGTTTAACCCGGGGAATTATGAACGAGGGTACAGTGGGTATTACTCGCGCGAAAAGTCCCTTACTGCTGCTGTGTTTGGGTATCGCAAACGGAGGTTAAAATATTCCTTACATATAGATGGACGCCATCAAAAGCATACAAAACAAAACTGTGCGTAAGCTACGAACTCAGGTGTTGGATCGCCTGGATGTGGACTTTGCCTTCACAACATTTATGGAGGGAGATACAGATGAGACGATGACAGCAGAAAGAGCAGAAAGGATAATTGATTTAATGCCTGAAGGTGATTACCGTCTGGAGTTAACATTTATAAAGTATTTAGACGGTGAGTGGATGATAGAAAAGGGTCGTAATCCAATACGAGCGTCTGGTAAGCAAAGCTTGTTCGTTCTGAATAAGAATACCAGACCTGGAGCACTCGAAGGAATAGATTTGCTGTTCTACGAGGTTGCATACCCAGTCACCGTAGTTATTTATGGCGCGTATGAGATTAAGAAGCCTGATGTTAAGAAGCTCAAACCGATGCGACATCCCGGTAATTGCGTAGGGAAGTTAGTAAGAGAGTTCTTTGAGGACTCCTCACGCGGAGGTAAGCTCACACTAAAGAGAAGAGAAGCCATCAGGAAATGGGAGCACTCTACCCGCAAATCTGGAGGGTCGATAGACAACATCAAAAAGTTGGAAACCGCGTTAGGAAGGCGAATACATGTAAAAGATATTACAGACGGGTTCATATACCCCGGAACGCATAAATACAGCGGTAAAGGTGCTCCTATAATCATTTACCAACACAACGGGCATGCGTGGCGCGAACTCCGATTCCCAAAGAAGAAAGAGACAAAGGTTTATAAGGAATCGCCGCTCGTAGAATTGATCCATGAGAATTCAATATGGATAATGGATTCTGAAGGAAGTCAATTTATTACACAAGATGGTACTCTTTACCGCCCCGAAGTAGAACACCAGCGCATCAAAAGTGCCTGTGAAACCCTCGGAGAAGACTTCTCAGACGAAGTTCTTAGCTCCCGCAGCCTTGACTTCCTTGCCGCAAAGAAAAGGAACGGCTGGAAACCAACCCCTAAAGATTTCAAAGATATCTCCAAAGCCTGTGTAGAACACGGTCATGGAGGACTTTGGAATATGGAATACGACGAGGGTGAATATGTATCATTGGATATGAAGCATTGCTATCCTGCGTCATTTAAAGGTCTGGGTGATTGTAAAGAGTATTATGACCGTTACGGACATCCAGACTCGCAATTCTTCCGTGTTTCATTAGATGGCCACTATGACGCCTCAGCTACGGGATTTGTCAGACTAACCACCTGGAAGTTAAAAGAAGGTTTACACCCCATAATTTACGCGTGGTATGGTAAACATCTCCAGGAAAAGGAATGGATTCCAATACCTCTCCTCAAATTCCTCGAGGAGCGTAAACTCCTGAAATATACAGCCCACGAAGCTATATTGTGTCACTCCTCATTTACGAAATGGCTCCCGGAGCACAATCCCACAGCCAGGATCGTAATAGGAAAGTTTACACAAGGCGCGAAAGAAGGCGAGAAACATATGCAACGTCGTTTAATAACAGACGAAGGTGAATTAAGTTTCCTCATAAAGCGTGCGCACGACGAAGGAACGATGGTATCTGTGGAAAGGTGGAACTATTTCGTAGAAGGCAAAGGAGAACGAGAATGGAATGCGCTGTGTTATTACCAGGACCACCGACCCCAATATTATCACCTGCGTGCCAGCATGCTTGCATATGCACACATTAACCTTCTCGCAATGCTTCTTCGATTTGACAAAGAAGATATTCCCAGAGTAGCCACCGACTCCCTTTACGTAAAGCCAGAAGTCTTAGAAAAGATGCAGGAATTCTACACCGCAGATGAACTTGCGGAAAGCGGTCAGTGGCGTGTCAAAGACGAAGAAATGAAAGCTTGGAGGAAGCGTGTTGAATACAGCGGAGAACACCTTCGCGGTTCCATAACCCCCACAAAAGAACGATTACCCTCTGTAAAAGACCCCATTTCTTACAAACGCTTCTCTTACCTTTACGGAACTGGAGGCAGCGGTAAGACCACGAGAGTCTTGAAACTCTTTCCAAAGGTAAAAGTTCTAACCCCCACGCACCGCCTTGAAAGAGAATTGACGGAAATGGGTTACGACGCGCAAACATACCACAGCTTCTTTCGTTGGAATGGTCAAAAATGGGTACCAGAAGCAATACACGACATACCGCCAGTCATACTTTGGGATGAGATTTGCACCGTGCCATTGGAAATCCTAGAAGAGTTCGTAGACTTCCTACGCGGTAAATGTCAAGTTGTATTTGCCGGAGATCCATGTCAGCCGCCTCCAATAGCCGGAATGATGCCTCATAAATGGTTAAAAGAAATGGTCGATTACTCTGAGGAAATAAACGCCGATTACCGCAGCAAAGACCAAATAAGGAACCTTAAAGCCGAATTGAGAGGCTTAACTGACGCCCAACAAAACAAGGTACTTCGTAAACGTGTACGGGCGAAATCTTACGAAGACTTCCTTTATTCATGGCATCCGGAGGATTTAGTTCTCAGCAGCAAACGCGCAGCACAATCCCGAATACAAAAAGACTTACTAAAGATACATAAAGAGCGCTTCCCCAGTCATTTAGTGCCAATTTGTTACAAGCCCCACGACACCAGAATGCAGAGAAAAGATGTCTGGGTACCCGGAACTAATACCAAGCTTCCAAACGCAGTAACGCACGATAAGGTTTGGGTGCCCATGAAAATGGTGGAAAGAATTACCTCCCATCCAGACTGGCGTTTGGGTTATTGCATGACAGTCCACAGCGCGCAGGGGATTACCATAACAGAAACCTTATGGATCATAGACCAGCGGCTGTGTTGGAGCAATTTGATATACACCGCCGTAAGTCGCGTAGAATATGCCAAACAGTTAAAAAGAGCCTGGGGTCCGCAATTGCGGTACGATGAGACCCCGGAAGAAGTAGCAAAGGAGAACATCGCTAAGAAACTCCTTCGCTACAAGCGCCACGACAAAGAAAAAAATATGACGTTCGACCTATGCGTGGACGACGTCTACAAGAAAGGCGCACGCTGCGCCAAATGTAACATACCGCTACTATGGAGCTTCGATGCGAATGACGATCAGCAGTTCTCCGTGGATCGCATAAATAACAAACGCGGGCATTGCAGAGGCAACATAAGACTGACATGCCTGGAGTGTAATCGGGCGCGCGGTGCTGCACTACTTTGAAGGGCAGCTAGCACTACTCTGAATCTTTGGGAACTATGAGTAACTCTTCCTTAACAAATCCACGACTTGGGCCATTTAGGTAATATAACACAGGTTGCCCTTCCTTGGTGACGGACTTTGAAATCTCATACGTTTCCAAAGACCAGTTAGGATCCGTGGCTCTCTTACTGCCACCTTCGAGTTCCCCCGGCTGATAGAGGTACCTGACCACTATGTCGCGGGGAAGCTTTTTTTCCTTTAGTCCGACGGCCCTCGAACTTCTGACGTAGGACTTGTGTTCCACGTGTTTCTTCTTCATAGCGTCCTTGGGTTTCATTCCCGTAGCCCTGGCCGCCTCGTTGTTCAAAGCCACAATGACCTGGGGAAGCCGCTGTGTCCATTCCTTGTTTCGCTTAGAGGGATCTTCCAACTCTTTCCAATACTGGTACCCAAAGAGACGCTCAGCCAGGGTTTTATTGAATCTTTCAACAATGCTCTGACCTCTGTGGTACTCTGCTTCTGCTCTCCTAATTTTGGTGTCGTGGTCTTTCAAGGTCTTGGTAACCACGCCCATGAACTCCGTTCCCGCATCCACTTGCAGCAGCTTAGGCCATTTCAAAACGCGCTTATAAATTCTACCTAGGGCTTCTGCGACTTCCCCAGAATCCTTGCTGGTTATGGGTTCGGCGTCTTTGTATCTGCTTGCGATATCAACTACGGTCAAAGCGTATCTATAGGTCTTTCTTCTTACCGTGTCATGTGGTAAGAAAAGCAAATCTGCCTGATGAACTTCGTTAGGGGTATTTACGGTAAAGCTGGGTCTGGGAATGTACTTAGGCACGGGAAGATAAACCTGCCAGATGGTTTGTTTCTTTAACCAATTCTTAGCTGTTTCGTCGGATACCCTGGCTGCGGTAGCGAGTTTCTTGATAGCCGACACTCCTCTCCAATAGCCTTCAGGTCCATAGTAAATCCTTTTGAGTTTGTCCTCAGTTCGACCCATTATATGAATAGAATCGCGCTTCGCTTGATTCAAGCGAAGGATAAGACGAGATTAATCTTGCGTCCGTTGAAATCCACAGTCTTTCCATCCACTTTAATGGTGATGTTTATGCTTTCTACTAAATCAGAAGGCAAGTCATAGCTTAAAGAAATGGGAGTGTATTGTACCAGGTCAAATGGATTACCTTTTGGTGAAAACTTAGACATAAGATAGGAGGGATTTCCGTTGCTGTAACTGCAGACCAAATCACAATAGACTTCGTAAGAGGATGCGACTTTCCACTTTACGGTCACAGCCGTTGTGCCAACTGAAGCGTTAGTAAGGCCTAAAAGGCTTACCAAAGGGCCGGAGACCGTAGCGTTTCCAGTATTCTTTTTAATTTTCATTTCATGAGGTAATCCTGTGGTTAGAGTATAACCGTGTTTAGCCAACTCTTTCGCTAACGTTATAGGAGTGTAATGCCCATCTGGGATTGCTGGAGTAGTATTACCGACCAAATTATACCAAGAATTGTATAAAGAGCAACTAACCAGCCGAACTGTATGGGCTCGAATGCTGGGATTCAAATAAGTGGTAAAGTTATTCTTATCGCTTTCCAAAAAGACGATCATTATATTAGATACGCCAAGGCTGCGCCTCCCGCCAGCCCTGCGACTCCTACAAAGACCAACTCATTGTCTTTTTGTTTCTTTGACGGCTGGTAGTAATTCTTAAATTGAGGCTTGCTAATCCTAAAGTCGGGGTGCGTCTGTGCATAAAGTTTAAAGGCGTAGTCCGTATTTTCGAAGTTCTTATCCGCCTGCATTTTGTCTTGGTAGTTCTTATCCAACCAGCCTCTGTAAGCTTGTCTTTTTTCATTCCAAGCCGCCACGTCCCTTTGATATTTCTCCAGCGCTAAGTCGTGCCTTTTCCTCTCGGCGTTAGATTCCGCGTTCTTATCTCCGCCGACTAATTTATCTAAATATCTACCGCCATAATTGGCTCCAGTGAATGCTAAAGCTGCAATGACACCACCTGCGACTAAGCTAACCATTATACTTTAGGCAGGTACTTTTCCTTCTGTAGGTAGTCCTTAAGGGCAATGCTACCTGCTACTGCAGCGGTCATCTTAGCAAAGCCCGTAATGCTCTTGCTTGGGTCTTCAGTAAAGTCTTCTTTGAGCACTTTCTTACCTACCCAACCAATGCCTGCGACAATAGAAGTAATAATAGCTGCATCTTGAACGGTATCCATAAACGACATCATCTTATATTACGGGTGCAGAAGGTTTGTCATTCCATCTCGGGTATTTTACTTCTCTTAGGGGGCTCCACATACCTTATTTCTGCCCTTGGTTCCACTTTTGGTTTAGCAGCCCGCCATTGTAAGTAGAGGCTGCCTGCTGCTATAGCAATTCCTAATGCTCCGATAACGTAGCCCGGATTCCAAAAGGATTCCTCTTCTTTTTCCTCTTCCTTCTTTTCTTCTTTTTTGGCTTTGTTCTTTCTATTCATTTCCGCGAGCTTCTTTCCCGCAGCAACTCTACCCGGGGATTTAGGCTTGGTGATCTTTTGAGGGGTTTCCTCCGCCTTCGTTTCGGTGTCACTCATCTTATATCTAAGGACTTGAAGGACTTGATAAGTAACTTGATAATGACTTGACGACGACTTGATAATGACTTGACTAAGTCCCGCAAATGACTTGACGATGACTTGACTAAGTACTTGATAATGACTTCACTAAGTACTTGTGGTGACTTGACGTCGACCTCAGCAAGTACTTGAGGTGACTTGATCAGGTACCTCAGCAAGTGCTGCCTTGAAGATCTCCTCGACTTGCTTATCTTTCTTGTAGTCCTTCCAAGACACCAATACCTCCTTCAAGTCGACATGCTGAGCCACGTGAAGTCCCAAAGATGCGACTGCCATTAACTTACCGCACTTCAAAGACAACCACCCGCAGGTTATCTTAAGTTCTTGGGATATGACATAGTCCTCACTTATGTCCTTCCGCAGTTGATCCACGTCGTCTATGGGCAGCGCAAGTCCAAGCAGTTTGGTGGCCAGCTTAATAGCGGAGTCTGCTACGGCGTTTGTGGTCTTACTTGCAAGGGCGGCTTCGTACCTTTTATGGAACTTCTTAACCTCTTCCTCTGACAACTTGTTAACCTGCTCATGCGTTAACTCCTTGCCTATCATTTCCTTACATTTTCCCGATGACACCAGGATGTTAAGTTGTTCCTTAAGGTTACTTTCATCTACGGGGACTTCATCTAAGAGCTGCTCAATATCCATATATGTTAACGGAATACGGAAACCTCAAAGAGAAGATCATTTTGGAATGTTGGTGCGTTTTTAAATGCCGCATGTATTCGTGCAACTGTTCTTTGCTTATTTCACCGCCGTAGTCAGAGAGGATGGTTTCCAGGTCTGACTTACTTGGAGTATAAAATACGACAAGGGAGCCTATGTTTTCCCTGAAGGGTTTAGAGACGCTGGTAAGCTGCTGCGAGAGCAACCAAACGCTGATATTGTCATGCCTACCGCTGAAGGCGAGCTTCACCAACTCGGATGTGCGTCTTTTTACGTCGTCCCCGCAGGCGATGTCATCCAGTATGAGGAGTGTCTGAGTATCTTTGGGGAATTGTCGATGCCAAAACTTCAAATGGTTGGATAACTCATTAGGGTCCAAAATATCCACAAAGAAGTCGTCATCTTTCACGCCTATGCCTGTCCAGGTGCGGTTGTTCACGTAGGTAGGGCATAATAACACTATGTAGTCGAAGCGGTATCTAAAGGGCCCGAGGAGTTGCTCCACTACGAACTGCGTTTTACCACAGCCGGTGGGTCCTACTATCAGAGCATTGCAGGGCATATGATTTGGCTCCATTTATATACAATGGACCCAGTGGAAGCAGTAAAAAGGATTGTCGGCGACATGAAAGATAAGAGAGACACCATCGAAATGCAAAGAGAAGAGATAGACCGTTTGAAAGCACGCGTGCAGGAATTGTATGATGAAATGTGTGGTCTGAAGCGCGCGGAAAGGTTTGGTGCGCTGATAACGATGGCAACGTGGGCAAAAGAGTCCGTTGTGGATTTCATGCGATATCCATTGTAGAATGTTAGCCTCCTTTTAAAGGGGTCCTTATAATTATTAATGTATCTTCTTTTCTTCTTATAAAATAAAGAAGGGATATTAATAAAAATAAAGATGAGTTCTGAGACTCTTTGCACAAACCCTATCTTACTATTTTAAGCCACCTGCTAATCCTTACGGGCTTTCTTTACCTCCATGTTTTGAGCATGCCAATCATCAAAACGATCCAAGTACTCCTTAAAACCGCGGGGATGATGCTGCGGGCACAAACATTGCCAGATATGATCATCTCCTTTCCTTTGACCACCACACACATCACAGAGGCCACTCCAATACTCTGCGTTCTCCCAGCGCGTACCTTCGGCGCGGTCGAACTCCGTAAAGCGTTGGTCTATTTCTTTCTTACGGAGAGTTAACTTCCTTATGGTTTCCACTGGGCAACATCTCGCAGCGACATCACCATGCTCCTCGCATACGACGTCCAAATCATAATTACCACGACATCTATGTTGATGCCACGCGTCGGTTAAGAGCTCCCCGCAGCGCGCACACACATCCTTTAAACACACCCTATTTTCTTGGTGGTATTGCAACATTTGGGGCGTGCTAAAGAGCCGATTGCAATCAGCACAGCGTCTTTCCTTAGACTTCAAACACACCCTTCCTTCCACGTGATATCGCAGCGCCTGTTTACTGCTGAACTGCCGATTGCAAGTGCCACAGGTGGTGACGTTATCCACCTCTTTAAAGCATACCTTCTTCTTTTGGTGATATTGCAAAGCCTGTTTGCTACTGAACTCCCTGTCGCAATCCTTGCACTTCATTATAACTAAGTGTTATTTAAGCCTTATATGATGCCCAAAGAGTCTCAAAACTCACTCTTATTTTTATTAATATCCCTTGATTCTTTATTAAGAAGAAAAGAAGATACATTAATAATTATAAGGACCCCTTTAAAAGGGACCTTGCAATGGAGTAGTGAAGTATGACTTGCGCAAAGAGTCCTAAATCCTGATCTTATTTTTATTAATATCCCTTGATTCTTTATTAAGAAGAAAAGAAGATACATTAATAATTATAAGGACCCCTTTTAGAGAAGGCATACAGAGCCCCTAAGTATATGATAGCATACCTAATGGCATTATTTATGATCGTCTTAGGTATATATGGACTGTATTACGTGCGAACCCTCACCAGACATGATTCCTCCTAAGCCTAAAAAATACATCTGCCTTCATTGCGGCAGTGCATTCTTTGAAGGTCATCGGTGCACAAACATACTTAAGAGTGAAGAGGACTCTCAGGCTCCCAAGTAACCACATCAAATTCCCATCTACCATCCTTCTTACCATGACTCATAACATGCGTAACATCCTGCCCTTCAATGGCGTACCTTATTCTATCAGGCGCCCAAAGGGTATATGTTCTTTTTTTATTCTTTAAGACCAAACGCAGGCGGTCCAAGTCTTCAAAGACCACGTAATTCTTTATCTCGTAGATTTCCCCCACCTGCAAATCCCTCCAGTGCGTCTGGATGAACTTTATCTCATTGAATTTGTCCTGGTTCATATATTCTATGGAATATCTTTAAATGCGTTCCCAGAGTCTGCGCATTCCTAAACTTCTTACAACAATATGCACAAGGTAGGCGAATTCCTCGTGCGTACTCCGCTATTGCGCGGCAGATGTCGTCGTAGTCGTTGCTGATCAGCACCTTGTAACCATTCTGCTCATACCTTTCCAATAGCAGGCGTTGACTATCAGATAATACCCCGTTGCCTTTAGGAGTCTTCAGCTCAACGCAGAAACCACGGTATCGCACGTGTGCATTCAGTATCAGTAAATCAGGCTGTCCTCGTTGATATCCTTTCTGCCAGCACTTTATGCGCTTGTTTGACGTGTCTTGTAGTTCGCCTAGACCAGGGGCTATGAGCATCTGTGGGTAAAACTTGCGGATGTAGTCCACCACTTTTTTATGTAAGTCGAATTCATTTTCTATTTTAAATACCAACTTGTTAGGGCTGTCAAAACGCCGTTCGATTTCATACTTACCGGTCTTCCTTAACGCAGGCAGTACCTCGCTGAAAACCCATTTTCTGAACTTTTTGGCTGCGGGCTTCCCAGATCCGAAGATCAATTCGTAAAGACCCATTTCGTTGACGTAGGTGGAATGTGGCTGCGCATTAAGGGTGTCAGTCAAATTGGCACCCTTTAAAGATCCCAAAGTTACCCTGTTTTCCTCTGAAACATGCTCTTTCACTGCACTTCTGGAGTTGGTGTATTCTAAGGCATTAGCCACGGACTTCGCTTTAAAGTACAGATTGTCGCCTTGCACTATGCATTGCAGTTCGTTGTCGTTGTTTTCGAATACGCGAAGCATCGTATATCTAAGGAATATTTTAACCTTAATATGCAACACTTTTAAGTTGGTTCATTTCCACGCTCAGTTGCGCGTCTGACACCACAAAGATGTAGCAGTTTATCTTAGTAGTATCGCTGACATGTTTGGTGCGTTTGATCTCCAATGTAATGCCATCCTGGGTGTTTACCAACCGCAGACCCTGGCCATGCATGCTCTCATCATTAGTAGTGCGCATGTCAATCCACAGGGCATATTTATCCTTAAAGAACTCCTTTGGGGCAATTTGATCGCCAAACTTTTGCATTGCTTCCCGGTACATGTCTTCAGGTTTTATCCCCTGGGAGTAAACCTTGTTTGGTACTCCGTTTATATTCACGCCGACATTGGTAATGTTGGGGTTAAAGAACGCCTCGGAGTCGCGCAATCCTGCGGTGTATGTTTTTGCAAACAGCAACATTAGCCCCGTTAAACTGCGTCGTGGTATATTAATACTTTGGTTGATGACCTCTTCGACGTTGTTCGTGAAGCTAAATGTCTTGTACATCACTACGTGGTCGTAAAGGAATGCTTTACCGGCACTGTATTCCATGCCTGCGCTGCGGGCCAGCTCTTCAGAGTACACGGTCTCGTACTGTAATTCTAAGTTGGTAATAGCATATGGATGCACACCCCCCGAACTTACGTCTTTTCCTTGTAGGATGTTGGTCGTATCTGCTAAGGTTACTTCGAACTGCAGTTCACTTAGTTGTCTTGGGTAATACGCACCGTGGTTTGTTATCACCTCAAAGTCCAATGGAATGAGATATTTAGTACCGTAGGCTGTCTTTATTTCGTCTTCTCCGGAGGCGCTTGTGGTTGCGCTTCTTACCTTACGTATGGCTTCACTTGCTATTCCTTGTTCTATCTTTTGTGCGCGGTCGAAGGCCGTCAACCACAAATCTTTGTATGTGGTGTAAAGATCGTACCTGTTTAAGTCTAACAGGGATTCACCAGCAAACTTGATTCTCATCTTAGAAACGAGGTTCCTGCCTACGTTATTAACAACATAACGCGCGTCTGCGGTATCTGGTTGAACCGCTAGGTCAAACCTTAACGCTAACGTTCCAGGAACCAATACTAAGTTATCCGTTAGACGGGGTACACCTACATACAAGGTTTCTCCTGGTTTGGCGCTAGAAGGAGTAAAGGTGACCCGGTGAAAGGTGCGTTCTGCTTTCAGTCCGCCAACCTGCTTAGGAAGGAGGTTAGGATTTAACTTTGAGCTTATCATATATAATGGAAGCAGAAGGAACGGATTTTGATCCCCTTACCGACAAAGTAGATATCAACGACGAAGAATACGATGAATGGACTAAAGGCTCGGAGACCGACCCCCTAATTTACGACGTAGCTTTACGTAAGAAGTTCGGCGACAGATGGAGAAGCTTCAAGGAAGCCTTAAGAAACAAATTCAGATCTAAGAATCCATACAAGCCCATTCCATCTTACATGCAAATGTCAGACTTAGGTCCTGCTCCAGAAGCCCCAAGCACTGAATGGTTGGAAAAAGTACGGGCGGAAATGGATGAGTCCATAGATGATCCGTCAGATGACTTTGACAAATTTAAGGAACTATTTCCTAATTGGGATCCTAGTAAAGTACAGTTGTTATTCGAAGAAGATAGCCGCGAGAGGGAGATAATAGTAGGTAGGCTTGCAAGGAGCGGCGCTAAGGTTTATGTCATCCGGGATGGAATGGGAAACTTCTTTGGCGATCCGAGGATTCCACCAACTTTATTGTCGGCTATTGGCGAAACAGTTCCAATGGGAATACTTGAAGACATACGTAAGATTTACCCATTCGCCAATGATAAGTCCTTAGAATTCCAATACGGCCAAAAAGGTCAAATACAAATTCGCCACATTGACAGGGAAAAGTGGTATGACTTCTACCAACGTAAAGAGCCTAATAAACTTAACAATAAGTTGCCTAAGGAAATAATTGATCTATTAGGCAACCCAGACTTAAGAGCTCTTAGTAGTTTGAATAAGAAAGAAACTAAGAGATTACAGGATAAAATAACCAGCGTACTTGGGAGCGCCGGGCAATCAGGCTTAGTGAAAAAGATGAAAGACATTTATGTGAAATTGGATGAGGATAAGGAGAAGCTTGCAAAGATTCAGGAAGAGTCTTCAAATACGCCATATGACAGCATTGAAGACGTAAGTATTAGGGAGACTTTAAAAGCAATGGATGCGCAGGTGGCTGATGATGTAGAACAAATAAATGTAACCTCTGAGGAATTAGAAAATAGAGTACGCGAAATGGAAGAAGCAGTGGATAACATCGAATACTTAAAGCAAAGAATGGATGAAAGGGAAGAGGAATACATGCAGCAGATGCGATTGATGATTGATTCCCATGAACGCGAAAGTGAAGATTATAAGGACCGCATTGGAAAGTTAGTACGCGACAGGGATACTGCTAGGAAGGAATATGTCCTCGCGATTAAGAATGTTGGACATAAAGATGCGGAACTAGGACGTTTGACAAAAGAGCTGGAGGCCTCTATGACAGAAGAGCAGCGGTTAAACACGGAAATCATCTTAAAGGAGGAGCAATTAAGGCAAAGAGAACAGGCAATAGAGGATTTGGAGGGGCAAGCCAACCGGCAGCGGGAAATAATTAATGACCTGACACGCCCTGAAGCAGAAAGGGAGGCTGCACAAAAGGAATTAGAGACCATACGGGAAGAAATTGCGGAATCAAAGGCACAAAAGGAAAAGCTGGAAAAAGAATTGGGGCTTACCACTAAAGAAAAGATAAAAAGAGCTTTGGTGAAATATGGCATTCCAATTGCATTTGCTGTTGCCATCTCTTCTGCTATTGGTGTGGTTATTAACATCACTATGGCCACAGGAGCAGGCGTAAAGGCAGCAGGCAAAAGCCTTGCAAACTTGGGTAAAAAGATGGCAGCCTCTTTACCGGGGCTGCTTGGTAGCGTGGTTGGTCTTGCATTAAGAACCGGCGGAGAACTGTTAAAGTTCGTGGGGAATAACATTTGGATCTTAGTCGTAGCTATCGGCGTGGTCCTTTTGAAGAAGATGAAGGTGTAACCTTGTCCTTATGTATTACTGGTGGCTTATCGTCGTCGGGTGTCCGAGGCATCCTCGACTGCGGATAAGTAAAGATAGTATTCGCACCGCCTTGATAATTTGGTGCTAGCGGCAGGACGCTCATAGTGCTAATAGGCTTATGATTCCAGACGGCGTCTCTTCGTCCGGCTGAGCCATAAACAGCATTTATTGAAACATAGCCACGAAGATTAGGGTTAATAGTGCCGTCGCTGGGGCGAAATTGAAGCTTCGCATATTGACAATTGGCGATCATATGAAAAGTCACCGCCGTTAGGTTCTCCGGACTCCTTGCAGTAGGCTCGAATGAGAAATGAGCTGAATGCCTGTTATTTATCTTTTTCCTGTAGGGTAATAATGGGTGACCGTTTTCATCGACGATCCTAAACCCAACATTGCAGCTATTCTGACCACTAATGTTAATGGTGCATATGATTAATCCCAGACCTCCGACCTTTACCTGCATCCCGGAGTCAAACCAGCTATCGCTTTCGTAATGCTCTTCTCCTAAGTGATGAATGAAAGAATTTTCCTTTACATGCGGATTCATATACTTATTACGGTCAAAGTGCTAATCGTTGCGTGGTTATAGGCTACATTTTTTTGATTTTCTATGCTGTTTACGCAAACGCTTCCGGTGTCATCTACGCGCATTTGCAGCTTTACTTTCCCATGGCAATCGGCAACCATATGAAAAGTCCAAACGGAAAGATTCTCGGCGCTGCTGGGGTTCGGCTCTACGGAGAAATGCGCAGGCTCCCTGTTGTTTGTCTTTGTACGCATAGGCTGCAGTACACCGTTATCGTCCAGGAACCGAAAGCCAACATTGGCGTGCCACCGAGTACTAATGCAAATGCTGCAAAGAATTAACTTCTTCCCTGAGTAGTTCAAGTCCACAGACATCCCGTCGACATCAACCCAAGATGCTTGGGTGTATTTTTTCTCACCTGTGTAAGTCGTGTAAACACAATCCATTCCGGATACGTAGGGGTTGTTCATCGCCATATATAAAGACTCAAACCAACACTCGCGGCTGCTAGTCCGGCTTTTAGTAAGTCATGGTCATATTCCTCTTCTTTCTTCTTTACCTTCTTAGGCTGTTCAACCGCTTTCTTAGGATGTTCGACTAAATGCACTTTTTTAGGCTGTTCAACTAAGTGCCTCCTAAGAGTATCAGAG
Organism: Actinia equina; assembly: GCA_011057435.1. NCBI lineage: Eukaryota > Metazoa > Cnidaria > Anthozoa > Actiniaria > Actiniidae > Actinia > Actinia equina. The sequence goes on from WHPX01000713.1 coordinate 176,313, forward strand.
TTCACGTTATTTTCCCCAAACTTCATGTCTTTGGTAGCCTTTTGGAGCTTGTTGTTGTATCCTACTACGGAGCCAGCATTCATGGATAAATTACTGGGCATTAACCAACAACCCGGGGCTACCGCATAGTCCAACCTTGCTTTAGAATTTTGTATGGCTAGTTGGTAACGCTGTACGCCTTTGCTAATGTCACCTTCTATTATTGAACTTTCAAAGAGGATCAGGGCTTCTGCTCTGGTCTCTTCTGCAGCACCGGTATTTCCTATAATGCTTGATCGGGTGTTTACCTGAGCCCCAAGGATAGAATACACGTAAGCTTCTATGCTGCGGTTCAAACGGGCAAGACCGGCTTTAGTTAGTCCTTTACCTTCTGGGGGTATGAAATTAAAGTACTGCTTCGTTTGCTCGTCGTTCGTTATGCGGATAATCAATGGATTAGCCCCTCTGTACTTACCACCCTCGTCTTTGAATAGAGGTCCGTCTCTAACTTCCTCGGAGGTCTTAGCATTTGGTTCAAAGAAGGTGCTAGTATCATAAGTTACTTTATGATAACCAGTGTTCCATTGTAGCCGCAATGCATGGACTTCCTTATCGCTTAACTTATGTCCTCCGACGCCCCAATAAGCCCAAATATGACCCAGACCATTGTTGGCTCCAGCAGTGCATCTAAAATCCTTTCCTACAACTCCAAACTCCTTACACAGTCTATCATAAGCCGGCACGCTGTATTTGTTATCTCTTGGGTCAAATGCTCTATCACCTGGTAAGGCAATGACGCCCATTTCGTGGAGTATTCTACGGACCGTAAAGTGAAAGTGAAATATAAATATCGAATTCTTCATTAGGCTTTCACTGACGCCACAACCGCTAGTAGCACACCAGACAGCAAAGTTCAATTGTTGCGGCCAATATCGCATGTTGGGTCCACTTAACCATTCATGCGATTCTTTCGCAGTGATGTGATTTATAGGAACTTCCTTGAAGATATCCCGTATCTTTAATCGGAATACGTGGCTATCGGAGACCCGCATATTTAACGTTAAGCTTAAGTTTGGATGCTTATTGAATGAAACCGCGGGTATTGGATAAGTGTTGGTGGTAAACAATAATTCTTTCGTCCAACTCGTATCTATTTCTGCATTGCTGTATAATATTTTATCACCGTAATAAATCCCGGTAGGCCTTTTATTAAATTTATTCGGGTCTGATTTTGGGAACATCTTCTTGTAGAAATCCACGTTATGTGGCTGCTCCTCTATATCGTTCCCAAAAGCGTCGTACATTAGTATATATAATGGATGTTATACCATCAGCACCTCAGTTGTATCCAGATGTTCCTAACGAATTAAACGCTGAAAACTTCCGCTTAAATAAAGCAAATTTAATTTTGGCTTACTTGGAAGGGCAGGCAAAACATTACGAAAACGTCAGAAAGAAATACGTCAGAGCCCGAAGTACGCTACATAAAATTGCGATAACTACAGGATCCATGTCTGTTGCATTAACAGGCACTGGCGTCGCTACTTCGCTTACAGGGCCGGGAATAGTCGTTGGAGTTCCTTTGGCCGGCGTTGGGGCAGCCTGTGGTATCATTTCGGCTGTTGCTACGGGTATTATGAAACAGTTGTCAAGCAAAATATCCAAGCATGACACGACAATAGCTCTGTCAAGGGCTAAAGTAAATACGATTACTGACCTTGTCTCAAAGGCTTTGCGTGACAGAAAGATAGACGATGTAGAATTCTCGCTTATTCTGGCCGAAGAGGAAAAATACGAGAAATTAAAGATGGACATCAGAAATAAAAAAACAGTCGTCAAAGATTTAACCGAGGAATCTCGCAAAAAGATCTACCAAGAAGCAAAGGAAGAGCTTCAAAGAAAACTCGCTTAGACATCAGTTTTGAAAAGAGCGTGACAGGATTCTATTTGCATATCGAACGACAGTCTGGAAATTACGCGTAATATTCATGCTAATTTCTCATCTTATGGCATAAGATCCACTATCTTCTTGGAATCCATCCTAACAGGGGATGGTTGGGGTCTATTTTGTAAAATATTTCGTAAATTACGTCGGGGTAATAAGGAATATCCTTATTCAAACGACAAAACATCCACTCGGCTCTGCTCATATCAGAAACTTCGGGAATAGAATTACCGGTAATTTCAGACAAAAGATAGGGAATAGCTTTGTAATATTTCCCTAGCTTTAATTTTTTCAGTGTTTTCCGTAGACTTCGCGTGGTTGGTTCTTCTAAATGTTCTATGATTCTTTCCATTACTTCGTCGTCCAAATATACCGGATGTAAACCTTGGATATGACTCATCCAGTCTCGGAAGTATTTTATTCTTTTGTATGGGGTCTTCTTACGACCTCCATTGGCGTAATACTGCTCTTTGGTAGCATTTGGTACGGCATTACGAATATTCTTACCACACTCGTAACACTGTGCTGACGTGTCGTCTTCTATTTGCATTTTCTTACCACAGCACCGGAGATTTCTGGGTTTGGGTATGTTAACTTTGGGTCTTAAGCAAATTATACAGAAGTCATTAGCGAACTTTTTACATTCGTGCATCGTATATCTAACATTTTTTTCAACCTCCGTTTGCGATACCCAAACACAGCAGCAGTAAGGGACTTTTCGCGCGAGTAATACCCACTGTACCCTCGTTCATAATTCCCCGGGTTAAACCCGTGAATCTGTGGCATCAATCGCGAGTCCCCCTTACTGCTGCTCTTGTCCAATCAGAATTGAGTAATTTTTTTGAGTGTATTGTTAGAATAATCTATTGTTCTGAACTGACTAGCCTCTCATGTGAAATATCTTGCAAATTTTTTTCATGTAAATATGAGGCTTACTAGTCATTAACAATACTTACTACTCAATAATTTTGCATTTATTTTATGCATACCAATAAACATATTTGGTAAGCCATGTGCTTGTCCTGCTTCCGTACATGGACAACACAAGTGAAACAGACTATAATATTAGACTGTATTCTTCCTAGGATTACAATCTGTGGTGGATCTAATGGAGGGTTGTTAGTGACAGCATGCATTAATCAGAGACCAGAACTCTTTGGTTGTGCAATTTCCCAAGTACCGTAAGTATATTGTACTTGACAAATCCATATATTCCATTATTTTTTGAAGCTCGACGTAGCAAAGGTTGAAGTGTGTATATCAAGGAACTTTTTTTATTTTCAAAATCACTTCTTATATGTGAATAGGAGTGTAGTGGTATCGTTGCAGTATTTTTTTATGTGAAATTTTCTCTTAGGAGTTATAAACATTTGAAATATCAATATGCAAATGAGACGACGTAACTTCAAGGCTAATTTATTATACAAAAATGCTGTCATGTAAAGTACTGCTGGGTGGGTTGTTCAAAGCTGGATTAGCGCCTAATCCAGGATTAACTCTAATTCAATTAACTATGTTCAAACCTATGCCAACAGCTTATATTTGAATTACACCTTTATTCAATTGCTAAATTTATGTGCAATATTTTGACATTATTGATGTTATTAAATGATTTATATTATTATCCTGCCCTTGTCTGCATCAAGTGGTTCCCCTGATCAAAACAAGATGGTATATATTCATACTTTAGTCCATCTCAATGACATCTCAATGACACTCTCACATGCCTCTGTTCCATAACGTAAACAGGCAGAGAGCTGTAGAGCTGTATAGCCGAGTTTTTCTCTTCCTTTTCCAGTGCTCTACAGCTCCCAGTAAGGCTTATATCCCAATACAGGGACACGAGTAGCTATTTTATAATGCTTTTATACAATATTTTTGAGCGAAAATTGTTTTTCTATCTCTCTGATAGAGTTACAGACATGCTGAAATTCCAAAAGTTTACCATTGGACATGCATGGTAAGTTAGATATTACAATTATTATATCTAAAAAGGTCAAAGAAACAAGTTGAATTTATTTAACGGTTGTCTCAGTAGTTAGAATTGCCCTATATCACTATAACATCAAATAAAAACAAAGCAAAGATCATATAGAAGCTGAGACCAAAAGTTGTTCTGGAAAATGACACAATTAATCCTTTTCACACTGTATAATTTACCTTTTTATCATTACTGTTTCATTAGAAACACTGACGCTGCTCACACTAGTTTTTAGCTAGTTATATCTTCTTGTCGATATGAAACATGATAAAAGCATCCATGCTATTTGTCAGTGCAATAATACAGGCTTTAGAAGGACATACAGTAGTAATGAATGGGTGCAAGTTATACACTTAAATGCAAACTTGTTGTTGAGTTCAAAAGATAGAAGCGAAAACCAAAATGGTGCATTACAGGGCGGATCCAGGATTTTCTTAAACTGTGTATAATTCTCTTATTTTTATTCAATGTTGGACAAAATTGGCTCTATTCACTTAATTTACTATCTAGTAACGGAACTTCAAGGTCAATTAAGCATTATATCTGCAAATATCTATCATTTCGTGTTCAACATTATCTTTGTGAAACCTTTTAAGCAAAATTTATATAAGACATATTTCTATTACCTAAAAGATCAAACCTTCAGGGGGGTTCTGTGGGCCCTTTCCACCCCCCTGGATCCGCCACTGCATTATGGGAAGTACGTTAACCTAATTAGATCTAGTGATACAACTCGTGGAATGTTCCTAACATAAAGTATGGAGACTTATCGACAGTGTATCTCCAATGAATAACATCCGAGTATATTTATATCATTTCCCAGAATAACTTTCCGTTTAAGCTTCTATGTTCCCTGTTTTGAACCAGACAATGATTTTGTAATTGATTGTATAAGCACTGCTTTACAGATATAGTAATCGTACTCTGTCATGTGAAATAGGATCCTAATTATAATCTTCGGAATATTAAAAATGACAGCAAGGAAAAACGATCATTCTATCAACAGGACCACAGACTTTGGATGCTCTGACAAAAACGAAGAATTTGAATGGTTGATCAAGTAAGTATTTTCTAAGGACCAAAGAGAGAGTGAGAAGTGCAGGCAACCCCTTCCAGTTCAATACTTAGGATATCGATACTAGAGAAAAACGTTTGCGCATGCGTACACTTCAGCACGTTTTCCTAAGAATTTTGCCAAGAGTTTGAGTGAGAAAATAAATGTTTTTTTTCTCCAAGTATACGAAAAAGTTTGAGAATATACTTTTGTCAGACCAAGATACTGTATTAACAAATACAGTATGAAAGAATTAGCATTAAGTTTCAAGCATGGACACTAAGTTTAGGCATTTTGTAAAGTATAATTTATCAGTTGGCTAATTTGCATACGGATTCAGAGCATGCGCAGACGATTTTCACTCATGTCTAGGACATATACATAGAAATAGGTACATAGATTGCACAAAAGCTAAAGATTAAGAGAATAAAGAACTTGATCCCAAAATACAACTATACCCTCATTAGATTATCATTAGATTATCATTAGATTATCAATCTATGGATGATTTCCAGGTACTCTCCACTTCACAATATCAAAGTCCCAGATAATGGTGTCCAGTATCCTGCAGTGTTGTTGTTAACTGCTGACCATGATGACCGTGTTGTTCCTTTACACTCCTTCAAGTACATGGCTGAACTTCAACACACATTGGGTGGAGTCAAGCATCAGGTACGTCGTTTTGTGTACTGAAAAAATAGAAAACGCGCGCATGTGCTGTGTACAGTGATAAAGCCCGCGGGGAATGACAGAAAACAAGAGAAGTGTTTTGAAGAAGCACGATAAGTAGCGGAGCAAGCACACTGTTATTTTTCCAATCAAATGAATATCAAAGTAGCCGTTATTTTGGACATGAATGCTCTTACCAAGCAGAATGCGAGATAACATATTTATACCCCCACACAGCACGCGCGCGTTTTCTTTTTCAATAGTAAATCTTTCTCTTACATGCTCTCTGTGCTGTGATAAACACAGCATTTGTGACAGTTATTTTTATAAACCTCATATATGTAATATTTTTTGATTGACAGTCGAATCCTTTATTGATCCGGGTGGATACAAAGGCAGGTCATGGATTTGGCAAGCCAACAGCCAAATTGGTAAGTCAAAAATACACGTGCACGAGGTAACTGTAAATCAGGGACGTAGCGAGTGAGGAAGCCTTTGAATATGGCGGGAAACTAGAAAGATGAAACGCGCACGCGTGTGTATTGGCGAGTAAATGGTACATTGAAACCCCCCCCCCCCCCTAGTGTTTTTAAAAACTGCTAAGTTTGCTCAAACGTCTTGCAATGTGTTTTGAGATAACATTATTCCAGCTCATTTAACAAGAAGACAAGCGCTGTTAATTGGAGCCCACATCTGTTTGACTTGTGAGCATGGTGGTAGTCGAAGCTGCTTTTTCAATCAAAATCATTCCCATATTGTTAGAAATCCTTTATTAATTTAGATCAACATATTTTTGTTTTACAGATTGAAGAGTATTCCGATATCTTCTCATTTATTGCGCGTAATGTTGGGGCCAAATGGCGTGATTAATGTATTATAACAAGCATCGACTCAGCTAGTATTATCTGCCTTATATATTTATAATGTACTGATAATAATATATTGCTCTAAAAACAATAAAAACTGCACCATCAAAAGTCCTAGTTATCCATTTAATCTCTAATATAGACATATTCCATGCAAAGCACGCTTATGGAACACTTCCACATCGTAGCTTGTACTTTACACTGCAACACCATGACCATCATTTCTCTACAAAGTGTTTTTATTGTGTAATTCCAAAACTTGCAGGACAGAAGACTTATTATGATAGCTGGAAAGAGTATGTTAAAAACCGTGGATTTTGAAGAAAGAAAATTCAAAAATCACGAAGATATAAATTTTCAAAACTTGAAATTCTGTATGAAAACAGTATTCTCTTGTGTTTTCTTAAAAGGTTTTCTTAAAAAAATACTTTTCAAAAATCATGATTCAAGGTTTAGTTCAAGAGCTGAACTTGGAGGTGAATTGGGTGACTAGTTTGGAGTTGAAAAATATTAAGAATGAAGGAGAAAGTAAGTCCTAAAAAGGTGCTATGTGATGCCTCTCCAGACAACAGATCCCCCTGAAGTCATTCCGAATAATATCCACTGTCGTCTCAGATGATTTCCTCATTCTAAAACTATCGTGAAACCAGACATTAGCCGTTTGGTATGTCTACTGTTATCTTGAACGGTTGCAATGTACTTTCAGTGACAACCACAAGCTTTAACAACCATGCTATTGTACTTCTTCAACACTACGTTATTACTGTCATCAAAGAACAATACAGATATAGGAGACAACTTGGTCGGTGCACAGCAGGGTTTGGGTACTGTCTTTGGGTTCATCAGATGGACAAGCGTTTGCACGATAGCGTGATTTGTAGCATTCATATTGGAGTTCAAAGGAAAAGAACACTCTCCGTGACAGTAGAATGCGGAGTAACCTTCAGGCGCGATCACCCAATCTTGCCAGCGAAGTTTACGAAAACTGACATGCAGAAGACGAAGTTGACATAATTTACTCCCGCCTTGACGATAGTTCCCCCCTGCCCCGCCTAATTGAGAGTCGAGAGAACGCGGTACTCTTGCAGCTCGGTGCTGGCGCATCTCTTCTGGATAAAACCGTTTGAAATATTCGCCATTGCCATCTTGGCGAAAAAATGAAACCAGAAACGGTCGTTTTTCTTGAGGCCCATGAAACCCAACAAAACCAGCCCGATATGGACTGACCTCTTCGTCATACAGATTGACGATTGACAACTCGAGACCATAATTTTTGGATGGATTTTCGGACCAAACTTTGCCAGCTTTTGTGATATCAAACTCCTGCCATCCACTCTCCCAATTTCGCAATACTCTAGTCTGCAGTAGATCTAATACCTGGGCTGGGTAGATGATTTGGTACAAGCGAACCACATACGTGGAGTTTCGCCACGACTGTTTGTCTGCTGGCATGATCTCTTTGTACAGGCGAAACTCTGTTGCTGTAACTTTTTCACCTTGCGGAGATTCGACTTTGAACTTGAAGATTGCATGATGGTGGGAGATTTTGGGTCGCTTTCCTTTCACTGCAGAACATAAGCCAAAGAATTACATATCAACTTCATGGCCAGTGTATTCAGTGTATAAAATAATAAAAATAAATTTTCATTTTGAAGCCGGGTGGACTGATGTACGTATAGGTATAGTGTGCAGACAATCTTTTCTGAACATACTCTTATTTCATTCCCACGTTTCTTATTCCTGACGAATAAGCGTTCCGCTCGTAGCACGAGCTGCGACATTCACAGACAAAATTTCCCCCGGACGTTTCAGTCATTGGAACAAGAAGATTAATTCGTATACAAACGAACTCGAATGATTTCATCCCGGTAAGGGGGTTGAATATTGCCATATAAACCCAATTAAAAATTCATCTCGGCAAAGAAGGCCAGCCCACTTACCGGGTTGGCTCGTCTCCATATAAACAAGCCCTAAGAAAAGTCACACAAGTAGTGACATTTATAACAACACAAATGCATATAATGGATTTGTGATGACCAGTTGAAGTAGGTGTCAAATTCACTGCTGTCAACTTGCCCAAGCGATGAAGCCAAGGGATGGATAGTAATTGAGTAGCCAGTTTGTAGGAATTGATGCTGCACTGACAATATTGTATCAAGCCCTGAACGCATTTTCTTGTTCTTGCTCGATATTTCTTTATTAAAAGGAGAGTTTGCGCGAATTTTTTTTCATAGATGAAATGCTACCTTGACGTTTTTGGGGGATTTACGCAAACTATTCTTCAATTATCTAATTGTCCATAAAGCGGCCTATTGCTGCATCCGGATGTGCATTGATTTTAGCTTTCATTAAACTCATCGGAGGAGCTGAAAATTACATTTGCAAAGGTCAAGTTCTCCGTACAGCTGTAAGGTGGGTTATCATTACTCATTAGCCTTAATCGATACTGTACCTTATCATTTCCTACCCCCCGTCTTTGTCATACCCCAATATTTTTGGATGAATTAAAACTGAAATATAAGAACGGAAAGTCGAAGACTAAACACAATGATAACGACCTTCAGTTTTATCAGTGCAAACAAGATAAACTTGGAAAAGGCGACCGGATTAATAGTAAACACGTGGGAATGTAATCATTAATCGTAAGCACAACACGCAGGAAACTTGGGGTCGAAACTGCTATGGAACGAATTACAAATATTCTTTTATCTACCAAACCATATTCATGTAAAAATTATAAACCTGACGTTATTAGATTCCCGCTGAATGACAATACCTCAAGAAGCACCAAAAATTGAATTTAGTAACAATATTGATGAGCGAGTAATCATAATTTGTAAATTAAAGACAGTACAACGTCAATAGCACACAGGGCCAAGTATAAAATACCTTGATTCAAGTAACTCATAATGGTATCTGCTCCTAATGCTCTCCAATCTGCAATAGTTCCATTACAACAGAATCCATCATTAGAAGTCTGGTTCTGCGATAGACTGTTATAGAGCTTCATCATGTACAACGGAGCAGAGAATCGTCGGCCGTACAGACGAGTTACCATGTTCGGCCGTGGTCTACGAGGGAGCCCCATTAGATTCAATATCTCTTGTTTAAAAGTAGTAGACATGCCAACATCTTGCGAGGCGACATTTTTCTTTGGCTGTGTACCTTGACAAGGTACAGCAATCAAAAGACTCAGAAGAAAAAAGATGTTGTTCGTCAAACGCATTTTTTCCAACAACATACTGTAACTCGTTTAGTATCTGTTCAATGCGAGACCCCTTGCATATATCATACAATATTGGTATTCTTTACAAAACAATGAAAATGCCAATCAAGCTTTCTTCGGCGTCGCCCCAAGGGTCATCTACTCTCTTCCTGTCCAATCACCATCCGTCGTTGTTGTTTGTAGTTCGTCATCACAAATAATTCGACTCCTGCAGTGATATAATTAGCCATTGAATTAAAATTGTCTGTTAATATCTTTCTTTGGAGCTTGTCAGCCGTTAAGTCACGTAAATACGGCAAAAATAACTCAAAAATATTTTTTTCGAAATAAAAAACTACCTCTGGAACATATAGAACCATTGTTGTCATCAGTTCTCGCCAGAGTTCTCTGAGTTCTCGCTAAGGGGCGAAAAGCGCCTACAACTATCGTATACAACACGCTCGCATCTGCCGTAGGCGAGCTACAACTCGAGTTGTACTAGGATGGCGCGAGCGTGTTGTTTACGATAGTTGTAGGCGAAAATCGTACCGTCTAAGGTTACAAAACTAACTTTGTAGACAGGAGACTACTCGGAAAGTCAAGTTTAGACCAAATATCGTTTGCTTTTAGCCAACACTTATCAAAAGAATTTCAATAGATTCTGTTTTTCCCCTTGTAACGTTTTATATTAAAAATAAAAAGACTTTTTGAAAACCTCATGAAAGACGACATGAAAGACCTTAATCAGTTTGGTCTTGGCGCGGATTTAATCATTTCCTTTTTTCAAGAGACTGACCAGTTGACTTTTCACCCAACTAATTTCATGACTTTTCAGCTGAAGTCTACAGCGACACGTGTTCATGATCACGTGGTAGACAGAATAGTCAGGACTTCATGACTGACCGCCCTGGACTTTAGAAGGAACCAACAAGAATGCCTTAACAATGTAGATGGAAATATTTACCAGTTTGTTAAAATAATTTTTTTTTCAAAAATAAATTCGTAACGGTTTTCATGTGTTGCTTATCAAAAAATGTGAATTCGATTGCATTCGATTACCGAATTCCTATCTTTGATTAAATTCGTTGGTTTGATCTCGGCGGAACTTGACTTCTATTGGCATAAGCTTACGTCAAAGGAAATAACATTTCCAGGGTTGCCTTCCTCTACGTCACTAAGTGTTTTCGTGTAGTTAATTTCCCGGGGGGGAGGGGAGGGGGGATTATATGAGGACGTTCTCAGAACAGGGTATGGTTTTCTTTGTATTTTGGTGTTAGAGACATATCATTTCCATGACATTGATCAGGTCTTGATCGGGTCATCTAGTATTGAATAGCCGGTTTATACCGCTATCTAGCATTTCCGAGTCTTAATAGGGGCGCTATAAATGATGGTAATTGAACTGAGTGGAGTGCATTTGGACCAAAATCATGCGAGCTGATTACAAAATTGCATGACCGCGTAGCGGGAGTGCATTTTGTTAATCACAAGTATGATTTTGGTCCAACTTCCACGACACGAAGTTCAATAACCCTTTAATCATATTCTTTTTGTAATCATACTCAAGAAAAAGACAAATAAAGAGTGCAGAATAATCAATTTAATGTAGAAGAAAAAGTAAATCAATCAGCTTTTTCCTGGTATAAAATAAACGATTTATCAGCAAATCATTAAATATTCATAAATAATGCTAATCATTCTCATCTATGATTGGCTGAATATAAGAATTCTGTTCTGTGATTGGGTCTTTCAAAAAGATGCAATTAAGACCTGAAACTGGATGCGATTAAGAGCTCCTAAGGATGCGATTTGGGAATCAATCGAACTCCTTTGAACTAATCAGATTACAGGATTTGGTAGTGATTACAAAAATGATATAATTAAGGGTATAATTCCTTTCGATGCTAGCAAGGGTTTATGACTTAGAATAAATTGCAGTGTTGTGTCTTAAATAGGGCACCCAAAGGTAGCCCAAGCTTGGTTTCTGCAAAATTTTCAATAAAATCATTGAAACGTGAATACGTAATGTTTCTTACCGGTGGGGGACAAAATCCTTACAACGGGCTAAATTCAATAGTAACCACATAGAGCGAAATAAGTGTTATTTCTCAATGACCTGGTAAAATTTATTTCACCTTTCAATTAATTTACTGAAATGTTTTTATGAATCCCCATAACATGACACCACAGAAACCAAGCTTGGGCTACCTGTGGGGCATGTTACGTTTAAGAGATATTCTTATCTCAGGTAAGGTCAGAGTTTACGGATCAGCGGCACATCCCTATCCTATCTCCCCCCAGTACCCGACACCCCTCTCCCGGTAATTTTCACAGAACCGGCTTTCATTCATGAAATTTTACGCTTGCGGATAAACCTTACCTGTCCATGCTTTCTTGTCATAAAACTGTACTACGACAAAGTCTTCCATCAATTCAATTCATTGTTATTTCCACTGATCGCAAATAAAGGAATGTAGATATTCAAACATTTTGAGTGAAAAAATCAATAAAAGGAGTACATAATCGATGATCGAGGACGACTCCTAAAGTACCATGAGTACATACCTTCGGATGGTCTATTACAAATCATGCGCCCTGATTGGCTGAGCTACTAGTAGCGAAAAGTGCCGGTTTTGAAAAACAAAACAACGCAATTTGTTTCTGTTCTAATTTTAGTTTTTTGTATCCATTTAGTAAAACCATTAGACCTCTCATCCTCATTCGGCCTGTAGTCTCCGGCTGCGAAGGGGGATATTCGGCCCGCGATAATCGTTAAATGCACCACTCATCATGAGAGTGTGCCTACATGCATGTGAGCTTATAGTGCAGGCTTGTTTTCAATGTTCTTTTCTCCCCAGCCGCCTGCAATCTTTATGTCATCTTGCCGTTGGGAGTGAATTTTTCAGTCACGAAGATTTGTGATGCCGTTGCAGTGATTGCATTGCGTGACTGATCGCGTTACTCAGTGGTAATCCAGAAAATTGATAGACATTTCCTTTTATGTCAATCCACCAACAGAGAACTTTATCTTAGAATAGTCAGGTGCATCACTTGTTGTTTCGTATCCCAGCTCTTCAAGGACTGGGGCCAGTTTATTAACAGATCGCTTCACCTTCGAGGGCAGAACATATGTCCAGTTGTATAGAGAGCTGTAGTAGATAGGCTGCTTCACTTGAGCACTAGATTTTTCAAGCCTGTCAATAAAAAATACTTTGTATTAGTATTAGGTATAGACCTGTGGATGACTTCAAGCATGGACCACTGATCGACTAGTATTAACACAATTATCAAACTAGCGTGTTCTATATGTTGCACAACGACTTACAACCAATTCTTCATGCCGGTCACTCAAGCGAATTCAGGACTATTCTCTACTTTCACATCCCCATAATGCCATGCGTCTTTGGGTGGTAACCAATCGAAAAACTGTCCCAAATTGAAAGGTTTCTTAATTGAATTTATACTATACCTGCTTTTATCTGTAACAATACTGATTATCAGTTTATTTTTGCGTGTACAGATCATCAAGAGTTTTGGTCTTACAAAAAATGTATTGACTTACGAATTTAAAGGCTTAAAATTTACCTTGAACGCCTTCAAGCTTCTATCCTTTCTGTTTTTTACTTCTTCATTTTATGTTTGGGTATTGTAAGGTATTTGCAACATTGTCTGGTCAACCTTCAGCAAAATAAGTTGGTTTTTACCCTCTGGTTACCCCCCAAAGACGCAAAGCATTATGGGGATGTGAAAGTCGAGAATTGCAATTTATGTAAGATATTGTTTTGCGAGAAAAGTGGAAAACCCTCAATGAAGCCCAAGCTAGAGAGAACCGACAAGGAGTAACTCTATTGACATATAAGGACGGGGAATCCGAAAATGGAACCCACGAATGGTTGCAGGAAGAGACGCATTGACTTGTTTGATCGTTGTAGAGCTATACTAACGAAACCAATTAATCGATGTCAAAAAAGAGAGTTGAGTAAATTAAACAGGTACCTGGAGACGACAGGTCCCATTGGCGTTCCTATCAGTTGTTCATGATGAAGCACTTGATCATTCCATCCTACACCCACAAACTGCATTACTCTCTTCATAGTCTGGGCTGGAAACAGCACAAGATGTTCATAATGTACCAAAATACATTTTCGAGGAATCAAAGAATAGCACTGCTTTGCCATATTTGTCATGGTATCACTCCACGTTCTTAACAGGTGCTCATAGCTATAGTTATGGATTCCACGTATTATGATATTCCTAGACAACAATGAATGAACAACAGCGCGTCCATCACGAACCATCAGTACAAATCTAGAATTCGGGAAAAGTTTTGCAAGATAAGTCATATTTCTTAGCGTCAAAGGGTCTTTGTTGCATAAGCGAGGTGCTGATTTACCATGTCTCTTAATAATTTGTGAAATAAACGAAGCAACAGCTGAGTCTAAAACGTCTTCGCTAACTCCAGCAGCATCTAGTCGAGCCTTTTCTCGCCTCTTGTAGTGACCAACATGAAGTAATAGCTTTGGAATGACGTGAGTTTCTTGACCACATCTTATGTGAGGGTGACTGTCGAGCAATACTCTCATTAATGTCGTACCACTCCTGGGAAATCCTCCTACGAATATGATTGGTAATAATCTATCATCTGAACGTCCTGAACTGAAAAAAATGGACGGCAACTTTAGGCTTCCTATTGTGAAAATAAAACCCAACAAAACTGTGGATATTACGGCTCGATTCCTTATAAACATTGCCTGCGGTAACGAGGAATATTTTAGGACCCGCGCGCTGATTTTGAAGCGGGTTCAGCCCTTGTTGGGCTTCCTGTGTATTCCTTCCCAGTCCTGTACGAGCACATAGTTGAAGGTTCTTCGAGCAAGTTTATTAAACACAACAACTAATATTATCCATCGAATATCCAATATTTGGCGCCGACTTCTTTAGTTTTAGGTCTTGGACAAGTCAAATGACATCATGGCTTCCTTTATTCATCGTATTTTACCAAAGAAAGGTTCGGATTTGGCAGCATTCGTATTCATGTTTGTGATGTTGTGGGTGATCGCTTTGTTCGAGCTCTTCGTTGTTCTGCCTGAGTTCCACGAGCCTTTCTCGCCATGGTACCTGATCCACGTCGTCTGCGGCTTATTTCTATTCTTAAATGTGTTCTCTAATCTTTATCAAGTAATCATGACGGATATAACCGGTGCTAACTTAGCTTTACCATCAGTACTGAAGCCAGGCTGGACGTACTGTCCTTACTGCCAAATGAACGCCCCACCAAGAGCTCACCATTGCCATGTTTGTAACGTTTGTGTGTTAAGAAGAGATCATCACTGTATCTTCGCTGGTAAATGCGTTGGTCATTCCAACTACCGTTATTATATGTTCTTAGCCCTGTACTTGTGGCTGGGTGCATTATACGCGAATATTTTCCACTGGCAGTACGTTACTTCTGTTATTGGCACATTTGGTTGGGCCACGATGTTCACTATGTTTATGCCAATGTTATCGTGGATGGTTGGACATACTACAGCCTTTCAGACATTCGTAACCTTCATGGCTGGACTTTCTTTGTTTGCCTTCGTCATGTTCTCCTTTCTTCTTTTCTTCCAAGTCAACATTATTTCACGTGGTCAAACCTCGTATGAACGGAAGAAGAAAAAGCGTCTCTACGACAAAGGTGTGGTAGATAATTTTGTAGAGATTTTGGGGAAAAAATGGTACATTTCCTGGCTGTGGCCTACCGTGCCGTCTAACCTACCTGGGGATGGTACTAACTATACTCAACTAACTGAGTCCATGAAAGATATGTAAGTAGATGTCAAATAACCTAAAAATATGGAAACTTCAAACTTTTCATGAAAACTCCTCAAGAACTAGGAACAAATAGTAACAAGAATGTTGTAATATGCATAGTTTGCTTCAAGGTTTTGCAATTCAGAAACATCTGCATTAATAAACAAAAAGCTAGGTAGTCATGAGTGCACCAACATGGAGCATTGTAGCTTGCTTGAATAAAATAATTAATTGAAATGGCAAATTTCAACAGTGGCATTTCCGTAGAGTGGCTCTTCATCCACTGAATTCCATTTGGAATTAGTATAGAAGTACCAGAGAGCCAACAAACAACCCTATTCACATAGAACAACAATAATCAAGGAATCAAACCGAGGTTGCTTTGGTGAGAGGTGATCACTACATCACACATGCATCTTGTAATTATTGTCCCATTGAAGCGAGATGAACGGTGAGCTTGCAATGATAGAGATGTGAATGATTGTCCAAGATGTTTAAGAAAAGGTTGCTATCATTGCAAGCTAACCGTTCATGTCACTTTGATGCAAAGGCAGGGCTACCTTTCAAGATGGCGCAGGGAACTGTGAAGAGGACTGTTAGTTGTCATATATAACTATTAGGTCAGCAGCAAGAGGTCTTATTGTTTTCTTATAAACCTACTAATCTGTCAAAAAAATTGATGCAAACAATTTTGAACATACACCTGTATCTAGTAAATAGTCAGTGTTTGTTCAGTCACATTGTTGTGGTTTCAAAATTGCCTCGGCAAGTACTTTTCACGACTAGTGGTCTTTAAAGCTCAGTCAAACAGTGCAGAATTTGTGATAGACCCTTAGGCCTAGGGCAAACTTCGAATTTTCCATGCACCGAACTCATTAAGAACAATTATCGTAGATTTATAAGTTATACACCGTAGTGAAAATAGGAACTGACGTTTCAGACTTTAGTCCTTCGTCGGAGTCAATCGGAGTTATAGAGTTGAGAAATTCAAAGTAAAGTCACCAGCGTGTTCAATACGATTATATTGATCTTTTTAAATTCTCAAACATTAACCCTGAACAGGTGAAACACGACGGTATTTTCTGTCTGCCCAATTAATTTACCTTGTCTTCAGTTATCGTTACCTTCACTTGAACCAGTGCATTCTGACTTAATTTTATAGCAATACATTGAAATACAATTGGAATATAGGTGATTTTAAGATGCTTCCATGCTGAGATACTACTAAAATCGGCTGGAAATCATTCAAAAATCCAAGCTCTCGCTAAAATTCCTCCAGAATCGATTTTCTCCATAAATTCGCCAGGGTACATAACAATCTTTTGTCCTTCAAACCACAATATCTGCACCGAAATATCAGATTAAACCACCACCATAACCATAATCAAAGTTACGAGGGGTAAAGCAGCACACACCAATCAGAACTCAAACAACATCAAGGAGAACGTCAAGACAATTAAATCTTATTAAAAATCAACCACACCCTAAATCCATTGTTTGATGTAGGTTCCTAAATTCTTCGGAAAAACCCAGATTCTTAAAGCCGGGGGTGGAATTGATATCAACGAGGGAGAACGGGGCTGAATTATAAACCCAGGATAGGTTTTTAATTACACGGATATATTGTAAGCACCCTATTTCCAAAAGAACAAAGCAACAGTAATCTACCTCTTTGAATTCAATATAATTTAGTATTTCGTGTTTTGCATTGAAACAATGGAATTTAGGGCTTTAGTTGATTTTAAACCAGTTCAAACGCACGGGCTCGGTTTTGCATTAGAATTCAAGACCTCGGACATGCGGCCCTTGGTCTTGAATTCTAATGCAAAACCTCGCCCTAGCGTTTGAACCTTTATATAATTTCAAAGGACAAAGATAAACATATCAACGGGCGAAACTAATATTAGTGCTGTACAGCTTAATTCATATATTTACAGGGTGTCGTTCTATTTGATGTTTTTACATATGCTTTATTTCTAGATTTAATTTCTATTTATTTTTTATTATTATTCCATTAGTTATTGTTTTTTTTTTTGATGCACTGCGTTTGTTTCCTCTTGCGCATTCTGCACTAGTCATTGACCTCCCTCCCAAGACCAACCCCACTAGGACAGGGCGGGGAACTGAACATTCACTCACATAGTGTTAGCACTTTCCCCTGGTCTCTTAAGCGAGGCTAAGCCTGTACAAACAGGAGTCTTTAGTCATAAAACATAATGCTATTTACTGAATAATAAAAGGGACTTAGAAGTGAATTTGATTTTTTCCCCTTATTCCTGAGGTGAAGCAATTCCAAGTCTTGCTTTTAAGCCACAAAGTAGCTCAAAATCATATTCCGGCTTCTCAGAGTTTGTTGTGAAGGGGAAGGTCTCAAACGTTGTCCTGAAATGAGGAATATAACTGCATGAATTGATAATAAATTGATGAAGAAGCGCATTTATTGAATGTGACTAATTTAGTACATTGAATGGATGAAAGGTAACAATTAGTCCTGACATTGATGAAATTTGCTTACCTTATTGGAATAAAGCATGGCATTTCTCAGATTAGATGCAGCAAACGAAGTTGCTGATGTATCCATTGAGTTGTGCGACTGTGGTAATTCCTGAACACCTAGGCCCTCTGGCGGTTTGCGCAAAGCCATTGATTTCTGTAAATGTTGTTTTCTTGCTAGTACTGATGATAAATCAATTTTATTTCCTGATCTCAATTGCTCACAGATACTCTACAAAAAAGATGACATATTGTTATCGTATTGCTCGAAAAGTTGCGTTGGGAAAAATAAGACATCAAAGATAAAAACACTGAAGTGGAATAATAAGGATGATTGGAAGTCAGCGTCTCCCGCCCCCAAGAAATGTCTGGATACATTCCTGAGCTAATAATTAATTAAAGTATAAGCGTGCGTCTTCAAGCCTTTTTTACATCAGGACTTGAACGATCTGCTATGTCTAAGGATAGCTGAAAACAACTTACTTCACTTGCAACGCGAATTGAACGAGGTGAATTAACTTGAGCTTGTACCAACTCCAATAAGCAGTTGAACAGTTGTTCCTCATTAGGGTCTGTTGAAATAATTCAAAATGCTGACATTGATTGGGAACATAAAATACGATCTCCAATGCAATACACACATAGAAGTAAAATGAATGACAAAGCCAAAGAGACTCTTGAAAGTATCTGTGGCAGAAACATCCAAAAAGGTTCATAAAAAAAGATGAAAAAAGAAACAAGCGTGCATTTGGTCGGTTTGGCCTAAAAATATACATAAGTATAGCTGTGTTGAATTGGAACAAAGTTAAGCATCATTTTTAAGTTCTACGCATGTGCATTGTTCAACGCTGCCGTAATAGATCGGCGAGTGCTGTCAAAAGTATCGCGTGCTAACATAAAAAAAACGAGGCATTTCCGGGCAAGACTTTTACGTGCGCTATGAAAAACACATACAAAACTTCAGACAAAATCCATTCTTCAAGGGATTTACTAATCGGGTTTAACTGTTTCGATTGGTTTTGTTATCACACTGCACTCTTTTCAATGTCTGCCCCTGCTATTTTTAGATCGCCTATTGTAGCTCGTGCCCTGAGACTGGTAAATAGGTAAAACCCCCCTTAGCCAGCCTTGATAAAAAAAAGGTCATTTAAATTCTAACCTTGTTTTCCTAGTGACAAGAAACGATGCTTTAGCAACTGTGGAATAGTGTAACGTTCCCGAGGATTACGAATTAAACAGCCCTAAAAAAAAATGAAGTTAAATATTTCAGTTTCACGTAGTTTAGGCCGGGTTGTTCAAAGCTGGATTAGCGCTATAGGTCTTATTAAGAGTTAACCCAGGATTAGCACTAATCGGGCTTTGAACAACTGGGCCCAGTTGCTCAGGGTTAGTCTCGATTTTGTGTGGAATATTCATGTGTTCCAATGAAGGCCGTGGAATTTCAAAGTGTTTAGGGTGTTAAAGGTGTACATTCTTTACTTTTGATATTTGTGGATATAGTTTAGACACTGAGGCAGGTGTAACACTGACTAAACGAGTCTGTGATAAAGGAGCAAAGCGGTAATTAGGAACTGCAATAAAGTCTATAGGTTCAAATACGAATATCTCTTGTACAATTTAAAACAAGCATGATTTCTACCTACCTTAAGAACATCAAGGAGCTGCTGGTTGTCCACAGGTGGAAATTCTATTGCGTAGTTTTCATCCATGATGCATTGCAGTTTCATAGCTTGGTTAGTAATATGTTGAAAAGGTGTGCGTCCGTAAACCATATTATAAAGTATACACCCCAAAGACCAAACATCGCTTGGCCGACCAATCTGGAATGTTAATAATGGCAATTGCCCTTAACACCTCTACTAGTTTTTGATTTTGTTTTTAACACCTTTTTTGATGAGCTTCAATTGCTCCTTACCGTTGATCAATAGACCAAGAGAATATGAACTTCTTTTTCTCTTTAATAGACTCCTTGCACTGAGTCCCGAGAGGGATTGTTCTGGGGGACAAAACAATGGATATCTATTTGCATAAGAAAAGACGCTATTGTTTTGCCCCCCAGTAATACGAATTCGGGAAAGGTCTGTAGAACTTTTAAGCATATCATTTTTTTTTGGAAAAACGACTTTCGGGTCCAAAACGAAAAGAATTCTATCCAAATTCCTAATTATTTCAGGTGGAGGTTAAATAACTGAGAAAACATCCTTCGTAGTTTTAGCGCTTTTTGTGAAAAGCTGGATCCGAAAATACGTCAAAGCTGTACAGCTTTTAAACAGGTATCGGCGTTTCACTCTGATGTTTTACTGTCGTTCTACTCTAACCATAACATAAGTTTAGCAACCAGATTACGAATCAAAAACAATAGAATTCGAGCTACGTGTATTGAAAGTATATAAAAGCTATTCAAGGAGATGAAATGATGAAAGAGAGTGATAAATAAAATTATATTTACACAAATAAAAATAAAATAAAATAATCTCGGGTGTTCGCGGTTAAAGAGTATCAATGCAACGATATCAAAACATCAACGCCTGAATCACCTTAGTGAGTGGTCTTGACCTTCCTGTTGTTGGGTTGGTTTGGGATGAACCAGAGATGTCTTGGAAGGCTTCTGGTGACATGAAATTGAGAGTACCAACTTGGGTGTCTCGCTGTATACTTGTTTGATCAGCCTTTAAAATAATATCATTTTTATTTTCCAAATTTGACTTTAGCCACTGGGTAAACAAGGCTAACAAACATGTCATAATGTAAATACCATTTTCAGATCTGCCTCATTCAAGACAATTTTGAGAAGGGACAATTATGGTTGGTGTGAAGTAACAGGATAGAAAGGTGTTATTGTTCAGTCGTGAACAGGTTATAATTGAATTTGCCATCTCACCCTGGTGCAAATCATACACTGACAGGATTCTGTAAGATTCTTAGGATCGTACATAGGACTGTACAAGATCCTGAGTAGAAACAGGTTCCTGTATAGAATGTCGCTTGACATTAATGTGTTGATTGACAGTAATAAGTAGATTTTTTCAAGTTTCATGTCAGCTTTAGAAATGTGGTTGAAAAGTTGTGATTGACAGGCCACTAAAACCAAACATTTTTCAGTACATGCAGGACCCTACAGGATTGGTCTACCTAGAACCCTACAGGATGAGTCTATATAGGACCCTAGAGGATGAGTCTATATAGGACCTTACAGGATGAATCTATATAGGACCCTAGAGGATGAGTCTATATAGGACCCTAGAGGATGAATCTATATAGACCCTAGAGGATGAGTCTATATAGGACCCTAGAGGATGAGTCTATATAGGACCCTAGAGGATGAGTCTATATAGGACCCTAGAGGATGAGTCTATATAGGACCCTAGAGGATGAATCTATATAGGACCCTAGAGGATGAGTCTATATAGGACCCTAGAGGATGAGTCTATATAGGACCCTAGAGGATGAGTCTATATAGGACCCTAGAGGATGAGTCTATATAGGACCTTATCAAACTCATAAATAATTCATGAGGAAAACACAATAGAAATCACGACCATGAAGGAGGTTTTATATCTGATATAGATTCGTCTTCATTTGCATAAACTTGAACTTGGATTTTCTTGGCCAGATTCACTTCAATTTTGAAAATTTTAGTGAAACACAAAGGAACTAACCTAGACGTTTGATAAGCAATCTACAGTATGAGTGGCCGTGTTGTATCCGATATACAATCACTCGGCTATGCCTCGTGTTTGTATATCGGATACAACACGGCCACTCATATTGTATATATTATCTAGAGGATGAGTCTATATAGGACCCTACAGGATGAATCTATATAGGACCCTAGAGGATTAGTCTATATAGGACCCTAGAGGATGAGTCTATATAGGACCCTAGAGGATCAGTCTATATAGGACCCTAGAGGATGAATCTATATAGGACCCTAGAGGATGAGTCTATATAGGACCCTAGAGGATGAGTCTATATAGGACCCTAGAGGATGAATCTATATAGGACCCTAGAGGATGAGTCTATATAGGACCCTAGAGGATGAGTCTACATAGAACCCTAAAGGATGAGTCTATATAGGACCCTAGAGGATGAGTCTATATAGGGCCCTACAGGATGAATCTATACAGGACCCTACAGCCAATCACATCAAAGATACTTTTTCGTGACATGAAACAAAAATTCTTTAAGTTGCAGGCACCTTAAAGCTGTATAGAGTCATCTTAAGCTATAACAGTACAGTCTAGTGCAGTAAAGTACAGTGCAGTACAGTACAGTACAGTACAGTGCGGTGCGGTGCGGTGCGGTGCGGTGCGGTGGGTGCGGTGGGTGCGGTGCGGTGCGGTGCGGTGCGGTGCGGTGCGGTGCGGTGCGGTGCGGTGCGGTGCGGTGCGGTGCGGTGCGGTACAGTACAGTACAGTGCAGTGCAGTGCAGTGCAGTGCAGTGCAGTACAGTACAGTACAGTAGTTTATTATGATCAACACATCTATCACAGTAGTTTATATTGCCCATCTCAAGATGTAAATCCCCTTGGAAATCTATACTAAAAAAATTACCTGAATAGTGATCGCAATACCAAAATCAATGAGCTTTAACCTTCCTTCCACAAATAGGAAATTTGCAGGCTTGAGATCACTGTGAATAATCCCTTGGTTGTGAATAACATTAACAGCCTCCAACATTTGTTTCCAGCAAGCAGTCAGTTCTGTTTGTGTAAATGAGCTGCGGTTCTTGCGAAGGAATGCAGCTAAATCAATGCTACCACATTCCAGCACTAAGACTATACTATTTTCATTTTTCTTTTTTTCCCTGAAAACAAAAATAATGCACATTAGTAACCTATCAGCAGTATTGCTAACTATGTTATCCCTGTATAACCTTTGGGCTTATATTCCTTCATAGGGCAGGGTCTTCTGATGGGCTATTAAGGGGATGTCTAAAATACTACAAAGATCAGAGAGCTTATTAAACTGAGATACACTCAATTGAAGAATCGTTGTCGGGTTCAGAAACATAGAACATAGAAGCTGAGACTTAAATGGCACATGGGAAGTATGTTAATTAGATGCATGCTGTGACCGGCGACCCGTGGCATCATCCACTGTTTTTAATACACGTTTGGCATTCCAATCCAACTGCAAAGATGGCGCAAATTAATAAATTATAATACAATTATATAATTTTCCACGAAAATGAGGGACGATCTGTTAGGAAGCTCATTCGATGGGGTCAGAACCTACAGAATGGAGAATCAAGGCGATGCTTTGAAGGTATCCAATGCCCTAAATAACACAACAATGGTAAAGGAAGCAGAGAAAAGTATGAGCCCAAGCCAAAATGAAGGTGATGTACTGCTTGTCTGAGGATGTGAAGAGTATGAAGAGAAGACAGGGGCAAGGGAGTAATTTGGGAAACGTTTTGCAAGGAGCATGTTTAAACGATGTCAAAATCACTATCAAGGTTAATACGCATGCGCAATAAAAATGTCTGCTTGTATAAACTAAAAATAACACAACGGACCAAGAGTCCCGATGATTGTGATATGAGCGCAAGGTCATTAGTAGTTCTAATACTTCCTCATCCATAATTAATGAGGGAGTATAAGAACTAATTTTCCCTCATGTTATTCACAAAAAAGGGATGTTACTCATTAAAGTCCCTCCAAAAACAATAGAACCCAAGGTGATCATCGTATTATCTATGAATGTTCTACTAAAACAGTAATGATGAAAAGGTAAATTATACACTGTGAAAAGATGACTGACGTTTCAGACGCTAATCCTTCGTCGGAGTAAAAGAGAAAGAGGTGGTAGAAAGGAGTGTATATAAGATAAAATAAGACAAAAAAAAAACAATGAGAACAAGGTAGGCAAGGAAACAAAAACAAACAATTAAAAGACAAAAGAAAAGGTTAGTTGAAAGTAAAGCGTTCACTAATCCTGTTGGGACTAAGAGTGCCCAATAGGTGAATAAGCCGCATTTCTTTGGTCTTGCGACAATCATTGTTGCCGTTAATTAAAGAAATATCACATACCTAGGAAGCTGAAACACTTACTGTTCAATGAAACATGGATCAAAGATTATAACTTACCAATCATATAATTTAATGATATGATCACTTCCTTGTAGTCTCTTCAACATGGATATCTCATTGATGTAACTTTGTATTATGACATCATCTGCATCTTCCAAGGACACATACTTTACTGCACAAACATGTTGGCCATCAAACACACGAAAAACCTGAAAAATATATGACAAAAATGATTTTCTATCAATTCTATTGAGCCCATAAACAGAAAACTCCAGGAATAAATTATCTTCTTTAACATATTCAATCGCTATAAATATCTAAACCAACTCTATTCCTTAGATTAATGGTTATAATTTTTAATGTTTCATTTTCCCCCCATCAGATGTACTGTAAATACAGTGAACAATGCAAGGGACTACTTACAGTTTAGTAAATAGGTAAAATTTGTATTTTATCAAAACTAAACATGAAGAAATTTTTCTTACCTTACTAGAGCCTCCCCTACCAATAGTGCCAAGTTTTAAGTAGGGTTTGCCATTAACAAAGATGGATGTATTGTCTATTGCTGTGTGAACTTGAGGAAATACTTGGTTGACAGTCACCTCTCTTTTTGCTAGGTCTTTCATGTTACTAGCAAAGTCCTGATAGTTAGCTCCTTCTTGGTTAGGATATTTAAGATTTTGATGCATTGTTTGCTTTGAATATCTCTCGTCATAATTGTTTTTTTCTTGGTTATAAAGGTCTACATGTCTGCCATGTAGGGCTTGACAATGAGGCACTTGCTTGCTGCTTACTTTATTCTGATCCAGTTTATTTTTGAAGGATCTTGATTTTCAATACCAGAATAGTTGTCATGGCATTCATTGTGTAGAGCAGACTTGGCAAAATCATCATGGAGTGTTAAGACAGTAGATCTGAAATCTGGGTCATTTTTCTCTAGACTGACTTGTGACAAAGTGTTTTTGTTGTTCCCAATATTCGCTGCAGGATCTCTTTTGCTTTCAGAAAGAACTTTATCTTGAACTAGAAGTGAAGACGTGTAGTCAAGAAATTTAATGTCATCCATGTCATCAACCTCAAATTGTTCTTCTCCTTCAACATTTCTTTCTTTAACATCCTCCAGGGAAGATACATGCCTGCCTCTCATTGGGGGCCCCAAAAACAAAGAATTGTTTTTGAGCCCACGACGAGCTGATGACTTGCGCACAGACAAGTTCAAACTGTTTGACAAACTGCTACTGTCAACTGAAAATTACCAATAACAAAAAACCATTACAATTTAGTTTTAACATTCAACAGAAAAAGAACTTCTGCAATAAATCTAATTGAAATTGAAATCATGTTACCAAGAATTTTTAAATTAATTCAAAACATGCCGTTTAGTTTGTACATTTTGTTGTTTTTTTCCTAAGTATTGAATGAATTTTTATTGAACAAAAGCCTGTTTTGTGACAACTTTCATAATGATTAATTTGTCACTTTTCGATATGGAGGGTATAGGTGCCAACAACGCAGCAAGGCGACAGCAAGGGCTAGCAATTGGCAAGAGGTAAACTATGGCAACCTAGTCATGGGTCAACTTCAGCACCTGTCACACTGTTAACGCAGTGGAAGTTTATACTTACCATTTTTTTTAACCCTTAGTGAGGGTGGGTGGGGCTAGAGCAACAATAGGCAGCAGTGCAGAGCAATTGAGAGCAATGGCCGACCATAAGGGCAACGTCTGCAGTAGCGCATGCATTGTCGACAACACACTTCAAGTTTTGCTTATAAAATAACCACATTAACCATTTTGTCTATACTAAGTTTCTGTTGAGTAAGTATTAACTGTTGAGTTTGGCTCAACAGAAGTTTTGTCACTGAACTGACACATTTAAATGTGCATAGCTGGCTGGTCTTACCAGATAAGGTGTGTACTACAAGCTCATTTGACAACAAAAAGCATTTACATAAAAGTATGTGAATACATCGGTTATACATGTTCATAGTCTTCTTCAGCAATAAAGCATGAGCACATGATGATTATCAGTGATGTTGCCCTTAGCAACATGCACATTTTACTAACAATACTTAGGAGACAATAATTTTGTCCTTCCTAACTCAACTGAGCTAGCATAGATACTGTTATTACTTTAAGATTATCTTCAAATGTTTTGTTTCACACATGATAAAAAATTGACTCCGACGAAGGACTAATGTCCGAAACGTCAGTTTCTATTTTCACTACGGTGTTAAACTTATAATTCTACGATAACTTGTTTCATTAGTCTCATCTCAGTCCACGCTAGTGTTCACTAGCCATCATCTAAAAAGGGCTTAGCTAACTGTAAACAACTATGGCTGTTGTACTAACCTGTTTTCCAGTCTGGTGTAGCTTTTACACATGTAGATGGTTTGCAAGTAGACATACTTTTGATGTTGGGTCTACATATATGGTGAAGTGGTGCTGTGACTGTGTCTTCTCCACTGCTGCTACTACTACTACTCAGCTTCTGCCTTATCCTGGGATGTAACCTGTCACTATTTTCGGAAAGCTTAAAAGAGATAACTCCACTATTATCTTGCTTAGAGGAGACCAACAGTCCTTCACTACACTCAGAACCTTGAATAGCCAGCACTTGATTTCCAGTAGAATTGTCAGTACCTTAAATATAATTAAAATATATTGCATGGCATCTGGAGACATACCACTTAACCTGTATTCAAGCATTTCTCTGTAGCAATCACCATTAGATTACATTTTTTTCACTTACTACTAGATTATATTTTGAGATTTAATAATAAAAATCCTTATTTTCACATCATGACTGTATTATTATAATACATTATACAGCTATTTCAAAAAAATTTGTAATGGGTTTGTGGCATGTTGCAAGGGTGGCATAGTGGTTTATCGCTCACCTCTCAACACTGTGGTCTGTGTTCGAGCCCTGGCTCAGACTGGATCATATGTGAGTTGAGTTTGTTTTTTGTGTTGTTCTCTCCCTTGCCAAGAGGGTTTTCTCCGGGATCTCCGGTTTCCTCCCTCCATAAAAAGCAACATGTGAGTTGAGTGTTGTAATAGAATGTAGTGGTAGTGCGTGTGGAGGGAACCTGTTGAGTGGTGGTTGTAAAATGATTTTTTTTAATGTTGCATGCTGCATCTTGCCTGTTGATAACTTTGAACCTAATCACATTGTTGCTAACAAAATCATATTTTATGCGTAATTAAAGCCTTAAAAAGGATAAATTCAAGTTTGGTATGCAACATGCAACAAAACCTTCACCAATTAAATGCTAAGCTATTTTGAAATATTAAACTGTATATATATATAAATTTAATGCTTCTTGAGATTGGATTTAAACATGTAGACTCTTGAATTGATATTTTAACAATATGTCCAGGCACATACCTGTCATCAACTTTTCTTGTGTCAATTCACTGTCACTCTGTATAGTTGGGATTTTGAGTTTCAATCTAGATTTCCCAGCTTCACTCAGGACTCCAGTGAAAGCCAACTCTTCAGTCTCATCATCCAATAGCCTTTCGTTACCTTGTTCACAGCTATGAAGTGCTTGATTTAATATCTCTATAGGTTCTGCTGCATTCATTCGTCCCTTATTTAGAAGACTTTTACACTTCCCTCGATTACCTAAAGAAAATTGTTAACTAAACACTCAGTACACCAATTTAAAAATGTTAAACTGGATGAGTATTAGCTAGTTATACCTCAGCTTAGCAATTTTTGGCTCTATTCTTTGAAATTCAAGTGCATTATATAAATCCGATTTTACAAGAGAAACAGTAATTATAGAGCAAGTCTCCATGCATGAATACATAACATTTTGACCACGTCATACGGTGGTGAATATAAACACGCAATTCCATCGGAAATTTGTTAAACATATCTTACCTTGTGACAGCTCAAACTGAGCCCATGCTAAATATACAATTGCAAACTTCTTGACATTACATCTTGCAACCCGGAAAGTATCTCTCGCATCGTCGGGCGAGGACATGCTAAAAAAGTGAAGAAGTTAAGAAATTATTATTATACATATACGTATAATTTATCAAGACAATAAGCTAGTTTACATGGAGAGAATCTGACCTTTGAAGTTTGGCAAACTCGACCAAAAGCCTAGCATAGCTAATGTTTTTCCTGTTTTCATCAGGAGAGATAAGACTAGCAGCCTTGCCATATAATTCAACAATGTGATGATAGTTGGCTGATTCTCGTTTTACTCTATTAATGAAAGCCAACCAGTCTTCAGGCTTGTTCTCGTTCCTCTGGATTGCAGCCATCTCGAGGTCTGATGACTCCATATCGTCAAGCTCGCGAAGGAATCAAAACCTCAAGAAAAAAATGATTTGAATATTTATAGCGATAGTCAGATTAACATGACGTAGTTTGTTGGATATATAAAGGAAAAAGGAAAGGAAAAAGCGAGTCTTTCTGTGATAATTTTTTACAAAATGAACTTCGAAAAGAGCGCGTGAGAGAAAAACACATTTGATTGGTTGATATCTTTGAAATACTGCGATACTATTGGTTCTCTGGATTCAAACGTTGATCACATGACTCAGTAGTGGGTTTCCTGTGGTAAAACAGCAAGAAGATACTCGAAATAAAAGTTAACGAAAAAGCAAGGACTTGTCGAAATGAGTAAGCTTAATATTCATCTAAATAAGCTTTTGGCTCTAGCTTCACGTCATAAGTTTATTATTGAGCGCACCGTAGAAAGTACAAAGGGATCCTGTTCGGTTTACGAGTATGGGCCACTTGGTACAGAACTCAGGAGAAATCTGAGGCAACTTTGGTGGAGAGACGTTGTGATATACAAAGAGAGAGTTAATGGGATTGAATTATCCATGTTTGAACCCGAAAATAGATCTATTTTCACTGAGTTCGAAAGAAAATGGGTGACCAACAAAGCTACCAAATTACTTCATGACGACAACCACAAGCCGCCTACAAAACGCTATGTGCAAATGGGTGATGTGAACAAACTTGTAAACGAAGTAGTGTCCTATATATTGGAAAGTAATTTTAACGATATGACTAAAACAAGAGATAATTTAAAGGAATTAATTTTAAGAAACACAATCCAAGTAAAGACAAAAAGTAATATGCACAATGAAGGACTTGATATGTGGAACAAAACTTCATTACCACAGGGATTTGCATGGAATGGGAAGTATGTTGCAATGGACAGTAATACCAACTTTTTAAGGTAGAGTTTGTAGAATTTGTAACTCAAATAAGGAGTATGAGAGTTAAAGCTGAATGTGTGTTGGTTTGGGGGCAAGAAAGGATTTAGTTAACTAACATGAGTCTTAATTGCCCTATTTAACTATGACATCACTGCTTGCTTAGCTCAGCGCTGTAAGGGTGACTGTCGTGACAGTGTTGCTTTTCTTGCAATGCCGTGACTGTGTCCGCACCATGTTTATGCCCTGTTCCGTGTATTTGGTTGGATGGAGAGTAAATTCTTATGCAATGTGATTGGTCTGGCGTATCGTGTGCTGTGTCACGACCGTGTTCGTGCCTTGATCTTCTCGTGGTCATACGAAAACTGCACTATGTGGGGGATAGGAGCGCAAATCCAAATTTGCTCCGAGCAAAACAGTTTAATCCAAAATGGGCTAGTTTTCAAATATAACATGTGTTAATATGTACTAAAAAATATTCTGAGCGTTTGCTGGCTATTCTACTTCTCTTCGTGGATTGATATAGGTTTTAGAACAATTTTCGGTGAATTTGCATTGATTTGGCCCCCTCCGACAACCATGGTCCTTTGCGTGTGTGAATGTTTAAACAATAGATTGTTTTGATGTGACATCATAGTGATATGCAGTTGTCAGTACTCTTTGAAGAACGAGGCATACAATAATAGGAGTCATTAAGTGTGTGCATATGATTTGCAGGGTTTCCTAATTAAAATGTTTCGACTAGGGGCTTAAAATTGACAAAATTGAGTTTTCTTAACAAAAATAAAGCATGTTGCTTTATACTTTTGGTTGATGTGGGGGAAAAACAGATGTTTTTTGCCAGCTTTCTAGGATGGCAGGGAATGATATTTTGTAAAATATGAATTTTGTATATTAATAATGTTCAATGTATCCCTACAGAAACATAGAAGATGAAACTCTTTGTCTAAAGTATTTTTTTCAAGCTAAGTACTGGTTGAATTATTGGAAAAGAGAGAGGCTAATTTGGTGGAGAAAGTTTGCCAATGTTCCATCCAACTTTTCAGCCTTTGATGTTCAACAGAGCAAATCTCAAGCAAATCATGTTACAGAAATCCAGGTATTGTTGTTGTTGTATATTTAGTAAGTTTTATTGTAAAACAAGAAAAACACTTTTCCATGGCTTATTCTGAATTTTGCTTTACCCTGAAACATGTGCAACCTCTGCCACGGCTGACCTTACACTCTGTGTTCAGCATGTTAGGATACTAAAATCAACACTTTTTAAGTGGCCTAAAGTTAAGACACCTGGTACATTGTTGAAAACACTAATGTAGCGCTTGTGTGTTGCAAGTATGAAACTGTTTTGTGAAATTAAAAAGTATAAAAACTACAAATTTTTAAATTTTGATTTTGATACTCTCTTCATGTTACAGTATGCCTTTCCCTGGGGAAAAGAAGAAATAGAAACTATTGAATATTGGCCTAATTCTAGCCCCTTTGGTAGCCATCTAAGAATTGTTTCTGAAGACATCAGTGAACTACATCCTCACATTCTGCAAGCCTCTGCCAGCTTGAATAAAGGTTTTTTATGATAAATATTATGAGATATTATATTTTTGATATCACCATTTCCATTTCAATCATTTAATTTTGGTTTCTTATTTCTTTCAATGGTAATATGAAAGGATTTGTGGCTTTGTTGGTAGATGCAATTGAAGAAAAAGAACGAGCAAATAGTAATGGTGATGTGTCTACTAAAAGTGTCCTCTATCTCCACCCTAGTTTGGCTCCAGTCAAAGTTGCTATTTTGTCTCAAAACAAAGAAAAAAATGAATTGTCAGAAGTCAGTCTTCAACTAGCATCAGAACTTCGTCGAGCAGGTATTAAAATGAAAATATTTTATATATATATTTTATAATATATATGTTGTATTGTTTAATTGATCAGAAGATGTTTGATGACAGCTAATAAGCAATTATTGGATGAGGTTGAGCATGATATCCTAAATTATCAAGACCGAGGCTGTGTTATCTGACGAAGCCGAAGGCTGAGGCAGATAACAAAGCCTAGGTTTTGATAATTTAGGATATTATGCAATAATCGATTTCAATAATTGCTTTATTATACATTTTTTATACTGGAAAAAATTAACATGAACTTTAAATTATAGAGACAAGAATTATGAATGCCAAGATGTCGCTTGAAAAATGCAAATTCTTAATTCAAAATTATTTCGAGAACTCTTCATAAAATATATGAAAATAAGTTAAGGATTCCTTAAATAATTGTTTTTGTACATAATTCTGGAAATAAATACACATAATAAATAAAAACAAAGCTACCACAACGTGACTTTAAATGAACTCGACATGATAAATGTATTATCTGTGGGAAAACCTACAGATAATACATTTATCATGTCGAGTTCACATGATATAAAGGATTGGCTGAGGGCTCTCGACCAATCAGAATTGAGATACTTAGTAAAATGTATAATAATAGTTTTTAGTCCCTCTCTTTAACAGCTTCTTTCGCTAGGTCTAGTTCAATCACTACTGCTAAATAGTGTGGCTGGAAGAAGCTCTTTTTGACTTTTGATCCTGCTTGTAAAATTTAATGCTGTCAGTTTATATAAGGGAGTAAAGGGAAGGTTAGATGAGCTAGTCAGAGAATTACAGTATTATGAGCAATACTAAGCGTGTGTCAAACAATCAATGTTCTGATTAAATTGATTAACTTATTAGATTGGATATTCAATCTTCTCTAGCTGAGTAATTATTGATCAAATTCCCCGAAAGCTCAGGGAGGTTTTGATTTCCCACCTCAATAACCTCTCAAAATATTAATTATTGGGAAATGCCTCTTTCTTCATTGCTTTAGGCATTTCTACGACAAGCAGTGAATGGGATGATAGACCTCCAGAGGAGATGTATTCTTATAATGATGAGATTGGTACGCCATACTGTATTACTATACTGGAGTCTACTTTAAGCAATGGAGTTGTCATATTAAGAAATAGAGATACCACATTACAAGAATTTATTCATATTTCAGACGTTTTGAAGACATTACAAAATCATTTGAAAACTGCGTAAGAAAATCTGTAAGACTGAACCGGAAGTAGAATTATTATGTCTCGCCCCAGTTAACTCAGCTCAGCAGCTCGCTCTCTGGGCTTCACTTCATTGTCTATATTCAACCATTGATTTCTTGGCTTCTGACTTGTGTTAGTAGTTGATATTAAATATGGAAGACATAGAAAATGAAGTCAGTATTTCCACAGTAGAAATGCATACCGGTGGTGCGCCTCTACGCATCATAACATCTGGCTATCCTTCAATCCAAGGTAAAAATATCCTTGAAAAGCGCAAATATGTCAAGGAAAACCTAGATTACCTTCGAAAGATGTTGATGTTTGAACCAAGGGGACATTTTGACATGTATGGTGCCTTAATTGTGGATCCTGATGTCGAACAAGCTGACCTAGGAGTGTTATTCCTGCACAACGAAGGATATAGCACCATGTGTGGTCATGCTATTATCGCTTTAGGTCGATATGCCATCGATTCTGGTCTAGTAGCCACTGATACTGGATCGTCCACTGTTGGAGAGGTCCCTGTATTTATCCAATGCCCTTGTGGTTTAGTTAAGGCATTGGTGGAAGTTTGCGATGGAAAATCCGGCCGTGTTCGCTTTATTTCTGTTCCGTCGTTCGCTTTTGCCCTCGATGTTGAAGTAGAAACCTCGCAGTTTGGCACTATCAAGGTAGACATAGGGTACGGAGGAGCCTTCTACGCGCTGGTTGCCGAAGATCAACTCAACATAGATTTGCGGTCTGCTCGCGCTAAGGATGTTGTTGAAGCAGCTAACGTCGTCACTAAGGCTGTCAAAAACAAGGTCAAACTGCATCATCCTGAATCGGATGATCTGGCGTTTTTGTATGGAACTATTGTGACCGACGGCAAAGATTGTTACAGTGAGGATCCCGATGACTGTACATACAACGTTTGCGTGTTTGCTGATAGCCAGGTTAGTAAATTGATACACAATTATTGAGCAACAATGAATAACTCTCATCCCAGTTTAATTCGAATTTTTATTCCAAAATGTTACAATTATTTTGAATTTACCGATCATGTATTTGTCTAAAAATAATATATAAACATATATATATTGTGGCCGAGCATTTCTTTCATTCCCAGTTGATTTTATCGAAGTCATATATATCTATGCGAAAGTTTGTTAATTATTTTTATAATTTTCCTTTTTTTCTATTTTTAAAATACCATTCCATATTTAATAATAAACATACATTTTGAATTAATTAAATCCCACAGTACGCCATTTTTCTCTTGACAAGCAACTGTGTTTTTGGTGGACTATCTTGATTAATAAACGCCTGTCAATGAACCTGCAATACTTGACTCTTTTTGATTAAAAAAAGTGAAATTTAGAATATGGCTTAATTTTTGTTAAAAACTTTGCGATAGGAAATATATTTGAAATACACCTAATTCAAAAAACGTTGTCATCACCAAAGGCAATATGCAATAGGAGATAGGCAAAAAGCGATAGGAGGTAAGTCATTTAAGATCCAATAATAGCTAGAATGACTTGTGTTTCTTGTTCTTATTCTCGTCAAGAGTATGGGCCTTCGGCTGAGACTGATTCAATCTTCTTTGTATTCAACGAAACCATTCCAATTCAGAATGACCATTGGCGATGACAATGTTTTATGAATTAGGTGGTACTGTCAATTTAGGGAAGCACCAATGCGGCCTGAGTTTGGCCCTTGTCAGCCAAGAGCAACTGACAAAACAAAATGACAGACTGTTATGTACCCGAAACCATTAAAAAAATACCAGTTACTTTCAATAAAACTAAGCACAACTTTTATAACTCCAAATTTGAATCTGCTAAAGGAAACCTTAGATCCACTTGGAAACTAACAAATGAAGTTCTTAACAAAAGGAAGAACAAATGTCAGATGCCAACTACTTTTGCTTCTAAAAAAGAAATTAATAATCCATTAACTATTGCTAATAAATTCTGTGACTATTTCACCAACATCAGACTAAATCTTGCTAAAACAGTAACACCTTCGAATGTCATACCAAATAGTTTTCTGACAAATAGAATTAGTCAAACAATTTTTGTAGAACCAGTCACAGAAGATAAGATGAAACAGCTTTCTACTAGCTTTAAATCAGGGAAAGCCTCAGGATTTGATGGACTTCACATTGCTGATATTAAATCAAACATTGATTCAATTGCTAAACCTCTATCCTATATTATCAATCTTTCTATTTCAGCAGGTATTTTTCCTAATAATACTAAACTTGCCAAAGTTATTCCTATTTACAAAAGTGATTGTCATACTGAATTTAGTAATCATAGACCAATCTCTATTTTTCCTTTTTTTTTGAAAAAGTTACATACAATAGATTAATCAACAAAGAACTACCAGTGGCTGTCTTTTTAGCTTTGTCGAAAGCCTTTGACACCGTAAACCATAGCATACTCTTACACAAACTTGAACATTATGGAATCACAGGATTTGCACCAAAATGGATAGAAAATTTATACTTGGCAATAGAAAACAAGATGTTGAGTTTGATAATAAATCATCTTCCCAGTTGACAAATGCGGTGTACCACAAGGTAGCAATTCCAAGCTATGGAATTTGCTGTCTGACAATTTAAAAACAGCAACATCCATACCTACCTTTAAATATAAAATTTACCTTATTGATTATTCTCATTAGTAAATAGTTTAGATATTATCAAATATCTCACATACATTTTAACAAAATAACACATCTAACTAGCTCCTTATTCCTTTAATTGACTTTGCTAAAACTGCATGCTTTCATTCTCCTTTTTTTTCTCTTATTTTATACTGTATATTACCAAGCTAAAAATACACCTCAAGAGTAATAAGCCTGTGGTTTCTTCTAGAGGTGTCTGCCACCCTGAGTTTACTATCCAATTTATTACTATGGCTGAATCTTTGTAAAAACAATAGTGACAACGATAGTTTTAATAATCTCGCTGATACTGTATAGTAAATATTCATGCTATTTTGTTATATATATGTAATTGTATAAAGTTATTGCCTTGTAAACCTTTATTGTAAAAAATGTAGAATTGTAATGTAAACTCTTGGTGGTGTGAGATATGATTAAATAAAATGAAAATGCAAATGTCAAGATAAAAAAAACTATTACAGAACCTTATTTTCGTCTTGCTCTGACCTTGTTTGCTTGTTCACTTCGAAAATTTTCTCTAGACATGTGTAGACTATAAAAGAGCTGCTCTCGGGTCAGGTTCAGTCCATGTTTTAGACCATGCTAAGTAATCAACTTTGTCAAGACTATAAATCCTGCATGTTGAAGAAAAACTATGAGAACATATTTTTGTGCATACAGGTATAAGGATCAATCCTCCTTGTCCCTGCTAATATATACTATATATGCAGTAACTAGAAAATAAACCTCGCTTTTCTTTCCCTGTAGGTTGACAGATGTCCAACTGGTTCAGGTGTTACAGCTCGTATTGCAGTCCAGTATGCAAAGAAGCTAATTGATTTAGGCCAGCTGCGTGTCTTTCAAGGCATTGCAGGATCAAAGTTTTGTGGTAAAGTTGTTAAACAAGGAAAGTGTGGTGAGTTTGATGCTGTTCATGTTGAAGTGACTGGACAAGCATACTACACTGGGAAATGCACCTTTACCAAGGAGAAGGATGATCCTTTAAAGCATGGATTTTTAGTACGTTAAGAGACCGTTTAATTGCTGCATATATTGTCAATTAAGTTGATTGGGGGTCATAATGATATTAAAAGAATTTAGGAGCATGCTCGCTTCTTACAAGACTAGTATTAGTGTTAAAAACAAAATTATACCTTACATAGTAAAAATGACATTGCTTAGAAATATGATATTTAAACTTTACGGATCTGACTTGAATACTGTACCAATGAGGATATCGCTAGTTCTGTATATATAATAAGCAATGTCTATTGTGTTATACGTGATCTGATAAATATGCAACAAATGAACTTTGTTATGATATAATGATGTTTATATACTCGGGTATTATATAACCTGCGTAGCGGCCCAAATGAGGAGGGGTGGGGGACTGTGGAGGAGAGGAAGAGGGGGAATGGCCCAAATGGGGAGGGGAGGGGGAAGGGGTGGGGGCCTCTCGACATCTGCCAGCTTTTAAAAATTTGGAAGGTCCACTTGGTTTTGTACTGGGTGGATTTCGGTGTAGAATTTCATAGGTTCGCGAAATCGTATTGACGCCGAGTTACTCTGCCATTTCAACAATTGGTTTGCAACTAAGTTCATGAAACTACTAAACCTTATATAGCTGTGTTGGGCGGCATGTACTGCTATGTCTCTTGTCACTCTATAGTTCGTGCCTACATGAGTGTCAAGAGACACCCACAACAGTACTTCTGCTTTAACATTACAGATCAGACAGGTGACAGATGGATTTTAACTGCAAGCGTTCCACTACAGATTGATTCACATGTGTCAGTTGAGTTCGTTTGATGTATTCATTCTCTCAGGTTTTGATCCAGGTTCTCCAGTTTTCCTCTCTCTATAAAAATCAATGTCTTGCCAATGTGAGTTGAGTGCTTCATGCTGTAAATAATGAAAGAAGTGGTAGTGCATGTAGAGTAAACCTCACAGAAGAGCCCGTTACAGGGAATGATATTTTGTAAAATATGAATTTTGTATATTAATAATGTTTAATGTATCCCTGCAGAAACATAGAAGATGAAACTCTTTGTCTAAGGTATTTTTTTCAAGCAAGAACAGCTAAGTACTGGTTGAATTATTGGAAAAGAGAGAGGCTTATTTGGTGGAGAAAGTTTGCCAATCCAGGTATTGTTGTTGTTGTATATTCATTTTAGTAAGTTTTATTGTAAAACAAGAAAAACACTTTTCCATGGCTTATTCTAGTGGTGGTTTAAAAAAATCTTAAAACGGGCTAAATTCAAAAAATAACCACGCAGAGCGAAAGAAGTGCTATTTCTTAATGATTAGGTAAAATTTCGAGGCTTTATTTCACGTTTTGATGATTTTATTGAAATTTTTGATGATTCCCCATACATTTCCTTATAACAGGACTGTCGTATTTTAACCACAACAAGAAAACAAGATGGCCACAATTATCCTGCTTTATTCTCCACGTGCAGTTATGCTAATGAACTACATACATGCATAATATACGGAAGTAAATCTCTCTAATAAGCGGAAGTAATATCTTACAATTCCCCCCCTCACTAATTCTGGAAACTCAACAAGTCCTAGCTATCTTTGACCTAATAGCTTAATGTGTAAAGTCCTTAAATCTAGAGGGCGTTCGCACAACCCTCCCAGATCTGGTAGTCTTGACTTTGGGTGGTACTTCTTCTGGCACGCCTACCACTGGCGACAATACAGTAGGGTCTTGCTCCAGCTGTGGAACATCTCCTGGTGATTGGTCCGGTTGGTCCAGTTGACTCGGTTGACCCAAAACTGCTTCTGTTGTTGAAAGCCCAACCGTCGAGACCGGTGGAGGTATGATGCATGATACAGCCTCGGTTTCACCATCATCAGAGTATTTGGCTACTCTTGTCCGTAACTGATCAGCATGCCGCTTCCAAACCATGCCCTTGGCACTAACATGATATAGCACCGGACCCACCTGTTTAAGGACTTCACCTGGAACCCATTTGACACCACTAACAAAGTTTCTGGCCCAAACCTTGTCTCCAACAGTGAACACTTTCATGGGTTTGGTCTCGCTTGTGAGGAGCTTTTTATCAACTTGTCTCTTCACGTCAGGCTTAAGCAGACCAAGCTTTGTCTTCAGGTTCCTCCCAAAAAGGAGCTGTGCGGGACTCTGTTCTGTGGTGGCATGGGGTGAAACACGGTAGGCCATGAGGAAGCGATCAAGTTTATGCTGTAAGTCTCGACCAGTCAAGTCTGCCTTGACAGCGCGCTTGAAACTTTGAACCAAACGCTCAGCCATTCCGTTTGTAGAAGGGTGGTACGGTGCGCCCATGATATGGCGAATGTCGTTGGACAGTGCAAAACGTTTGAACACTTCGGAGGTAAATTGGGGCCCGTTATCTGACACGATTTGCTCTGGCAACCCCATTCGGGCTAGAAGTGTGCGCAACGTTGCCACTGTTTCCTCTGCAGTAGTGTTCTTCATTAAGAATATCTCCAGCCATTTGGTGCTTGCGTCCACCACGACCAGTAACATTCGGCCCTGAAAAGGGCCTGCAAAGTCTATGTGTAGACGTTGCCAGGGCGAGGCTGGATACTCCCAGCGATGCAATGGTGTCGGTGCGGGATCGTTCGCGACTTGTTGACATCCATCGCACTCCTTCACTGTCCTTTCTATGTCTCCGTCCATCTGTGGCCACCAAGCATAGCTCCGGCCCAGTCCCTTCATCTTTACCATGCCAATGTGGCCTTCGTGTAGAATGTCGAGGACTCTGCTTCGCAGCTTAGGTGGAACTATGACTCGAGTACCCCACATTAGCACTCCGTTATGAACTACTATCTCCTCACTGCGTGATGCATATGGTGCGAGCTGTGTACAAGCTTCGTAGGAGTCCCACCCCTCCTCCACAAATCTGACCACACGAGCAAGATCAGGATCCCTTCGCGTTTCCCGTCTCAGGTCCCTTTCAGTGACTGGAAGGGTGTTTATTACAGTGGAGTAGAGGAAACTAACACTGTCCAAACGGTCCCTTGGGGCCGCTGGTGAAGGTAGTCGGGATAATCCGTCACAGTTTGCATGTTCCTTGGTTCCGCGATACCCAATCTCATATGCGAACGCGCCCAAAAACAGACACCATCGCTGAATTCGGGCTGCACTTGTCACTGGGACGGCTCTTTTCGGATCCATTAGGAACTTCAACGGTTGGTGATCTGTAATCAGCTTGAAGTGCCGTCCTTCTAGGTAAGACCGGAACCTTTTTACACCCCAAATGATGCCAAGTGCCTCTTTCTCTATTTGGGAATATTTCTTTTCTGTTAGCGTTAAAGACCTTGAAGAGTAGGCTATTGGTCTTTCGCTTCCGTCGGGCAGCTTATGAGACAGCACCGCCCCTAACCCATACGAAGAACTGTCAGTGGCCAGGATCACTGGCAAGTCCGGGTCGAAATGGATAAGGACTCGATCTTCTGTCAGCATGTTCTTGACCGTTTGGAAGCTCTTTTCCTCCTTCTGCCCCCAGCTCCATTTCTGGTCTTTAGCCAACAGGCGGTGCAGGGGATTAAGATGAGTGGACAGGTCTGGCAAAAACCGTGCATAATACTGTACCATCCCCAGGAAAGAACGTAGTTGAGAGACATCCTGGGGCGCCGGCATATCAGTTATGGCTTTCACCTTCTTAGGGGACTGACGAAGGCCTTCTGCTGCAATGATATGTCCACAGTACTCTACGGAGTCCCTGAGGAAGGTGCATTTGTCTTTATTAGCCTTGAGTCCATTCTCTTCCAGCCTTGTCAGGACTTGGTCCATGATTTCCAGGTGCTCTTCCTCGGTCTTGCCTGTTATGATTATGTCATCGATATAACATTGCACCCCGTTGAGACCTTGCAGCACCTGGTCCATTGCTCGCTGCCACAAAGCTGGTGCTGAGGCAATACCGTAGGGCATCCGCTGATACTGGTAGAGACCGCGGTGAGTGTTAATCGTGACGTATGATTTGCTACCTTCGTCCACTTCCATCTGTAAATATGCTTGCTTCAAGTCAATCACAGAGAAGAACTTACCACCATTCAAACTCCCGTATATGTCCTCGATACGGGGCAATGGGTACACATCAATTTCAAGAAAGGGGTTGACTGTTACCTTGAAGTCACCACAGACCCGGATACTACCATCTTTCTTGATGGGTGTGACAATAGGGGCTGCCCACTCACTGTGGGTAACCTTTTTCAAAATTCCTTGAGACTCTATTCTTTCCAGCTCTTTATCAACAGCCGGCTTACGCGCTAAGGCAATAGGCCTTGGCTTCCAAAACTGAGGACGCGCCCCATCCTTCAGGGTGAACTTGGCTTTAATGTTCTTCAGACAACCCAAGTCGTCTGAGAACACAGTCTCATGGCGGTCTAGCACGCTTTGCAGTCCGCTTGCACGGACTTCCATCTTTAGCAGCCGCCAGTCTAGGGTAATCTCTCTTAACCACTCCCTACCCACTAGCGCCGGGCCACCTCCCTTTATTACATACAGGGGTAGCTTTTTCTTTTGGTCTTGATATGTCACCATTACGGTGCACTTGCCCAATGGTCTAACAGTTTCACCAGTATACGTGTGCAGCTGAAGAGTGGTATTTAACAGGGGAATATGTCCTAGGTATTCCCGGTAACTTGTTTCACTAATAACAGTAACAGCTGAACCTGTATCGATTTCCATACGAAATGGAGTTTTCTCCAGGGCTAAATCAACGCAAATGGGCTCTCTCTTTTTGGCAGTGGTTAGATGGTTCAGATCTGAGGAGCTGCTCCCATCATCACTACACTCTAGGGTTTTCACTGGGGTCCCTTTGGCAGTTAAAGCACGACACGCTCTCTTAATGTGTCCCACCTTTCCACAATGGTAACATTTTTCTCTTTTAAACTTACATGTCTTAGGGTCATGCTGCTCCCCACAACGACCGCATTTTTGTTCAGGCTGCTGAGTGTTGTGCTCTTGTTTGTTAGGCTCTTGTTTCTTTGGGATTCTACGCCTTTGCTTCCCCTTTTGCTTAACATCTTTCAAAACGTGGACCCTCGCGCTGACATTGGGTTCCACCTCCCCTTTAAGGGCATGCACATCTTTATTAGCTTGCTCATGAGCTATGCACTTAGCTACTGCTCTGTCGAACGTCAAATCATCCAAGTTTTCTTTTAGCAAATCACGTAGCATTTTGTCATCGCGAATGCCTGATACCAATCGGTCTCGCAGGCGCTCATTTCGCATGGCATTACTGAACTTACACTCACTTGCTAGGTGCTTTAAAACAGCTACATAATCTTTAACTGACTCACCGTCCCTTCTAGATCGGTTATCGAAGTCAAATCGTGCTACTAAGGCAGATTTTTCCGGCTTCACATGATTTTTAAGTCGCCCAACAATAACATCATACGTCGTACCTTCGTCGGTTGGTTTGGCGGGTATAAGTAAATCCTTTAATAACTGATACATCTCCGGCGACAAATTTGCCAGTAGAATTGCCTTCTTTGTCTTGGGGTCTTCTATTTTATTCGCAATGAAGTAGAAATCCATTTGTTCAGTGTAAGTTTCCCAGTCGGTACCCTTTTGATATTTCGCTATTTTGCCGTAGCAAAATGAACTCGCTGCACTAGGTGCTTCTCCGCCCGGCATTTCGACACAATAGCTGATTCGACGGCTTCTTCGCTGAGAACTTTTCCTTAGGACCTTCAGC
This sequence comes from Actinia equina, assembly GCA_011057435.1. NCBI lineage: Eukaryota > Metazoa > Cnidaria > Anthozoa > Actiniaria > Actiniidae > Actinia > Actinia equina. The sequence goes on from WHPX01000713.1 coordinate 217,941, forward strand.
AGCAGTAAGGGGGACTCGCGATTGAGGCCGTATATTCACGGGTTTAACCCGGGGAATTATGAACGCGGGTACAGTGGGTATTACCCGCGCGAAGTGTCCTTACTGCTGCTGTGTCGGGTAACGCAAACGGAGGTAAAATATCTTATAAATATACGATGCACGAATGTAAGAAGTTCGTTTACGACTTTTGCATAATTTGTCTAAGACCTAAAGTTAACATACCCAAGCCAGAACCTTTTTGGTGCTGTGGTAAGGAAATGCAAATAGAAGACGACACGTCAGCACAGTGTTACGAGTGTGGTAAGAATATTCGTAATGCCGTACCAAATGCTACCAGAGAGCAGTATTACGCTAATGGAGGCCGTAAGAAGACCCCATACAAAAGAATAAAATACTTCAGAGACTGGATGAGTCACATTCAAGGTCATCGACCGGTATATTTAGACGACGAAGTAATGGAAAGAATCATAGACCATTTAGAAGAGCCAACCCCACAAAGTCTACGGAAAACGCTGAAAAAATTAAAACTAGGGAAATATTACAAAGCTATTCCCTATCCTTTGTCTGAAATTACCGGCAACTCTATTCCCGAAGTTTCTGATATGAGCAGAGCCGAGTGGATGTTTTGTCGGCTGGATAAGGATATTCCTTATTACCCTGATGTAATTTACGAAATATTTTACAAAATAGACCCCAACCACCCCCTGTTAGGTTGGATTCCGAGAAAATAAAAATGCAAAACTGGCGTTTAACCAGAAACCCCACTGGGGAATGCATCGCGCAGAACACCAAGCTATCCCCAGTGGGGTTTTTTGCATTTTGGGCTTATTTCATCCCGCGCCAGAGGCCCTCTAGTACACACATATATCTTTCTTACGGCCCCCCAGAGGGTGAACTCCGGACAGCGTCCCGAGACACCCCTGACTTTTCCAACTTTTCCTCGCGAAACCCCCCATCGCGGGGTTGAATCGCACTTTCTTACCCACCCCTCCCACGGTTGCTGTGAGTGGGGGAGGCTTTTTTTTTTTCACTCACAGCAACCGGTCCAAATGTGTCTGCAGCGAGGCTCGAACTCGGGACTTTGAGCCTCCCCAGATTCAAAGTCCACGAACACAAGCGAACGCCAGACACACCGGACGCTTATGTATGTGAAAATTATTATATTTATGTCTTACACTCTAATTTGCATACAGCTGGCGTTCGATATGTAAATAGAATCCCGTCACGCTCTTTTCAAAACAAATATTTATTGAGCGAGTTTTCTTTTATAAGAGTATATTTTTTTCCCTTTTCCCGGCAACCGTTTTCGGCTACCTTTCCTCCTATACATGGGTATTCCTCGTAGACACAATGCGACTGCACCGCAGAAGAGATCCCATTCGATTTCTAGTGTTTTTTTTGTATTCGGTGTATCGACCAAAGTGGCTACGCGGTATTCCAATAGGTGTGTTTGCATATATGGTAGACGAAACCTTCGACCCCCTAGATATAGACATGGAAGAGCAAAAGAGTATTTCGACTACATTGCAAGAAATGGGCATACGCGCAAAAAGCAGAGTGTTGGCGCATTTGCTGCTGGACAATGCATGCGACGGAAACTTGCTGCCCGACATATCCAAATGCGACTATTTGCGTGGAAACGAAGGAACTACGAGTTTGCAGCCCTTGGAAGGATTGCCGCCGTTTGTAGACGATGTGTTTGTCTACGGCTTCGTCGCAGAAAAAGACATGTATGGGCGCATATGCAGGAACGCGAAAACAATAGTCTCCAAAGTATCCACTGCAGTCCAAGACGCCTTTGGTGCCTTCTTGCACGTGCAAATAGTACACAGCTGCAGAAAGGGAAACATAGTAGATCGTGTTTGCAAGTTGGCACGCAAGTGGGAGGGTTTGCATGGAGAATACGCAGCTGTCTTTGTAGCGAAAGTAGACACCTCGGAGTTGTCCATAGAAGTAGTAGAGGAAAAGATACCCAAATTTGCCAGGCTGCTAGATGCGCATGGGTATGGTATCTATTCCGTAGACTACACACAAGACTTCTCTGGTACATTGGACAAGAAAGCTTTGGTGTGCAAACTACGAAAGCTGGGCTACGAAATACAGCATAGAGGCGGTTGGCGCGTAGGAACCATTTTAGACAACGAACACCAAGTGGGTGCACACGTTTGTACTTGGTTGGAAAACAACAAACGCACGAAGATATACAACAAAATAGTATCCAACTTCGAAGCTGGAGAGGTCCAAAACCCCGTAGGGGCAAAACTTGCAGAGTATGTGGATTGCCCCAACGACCACCTACGTAGAACTTTCCTACATCCAGACGTGCAGAAAAGAGGTTGTAGTAGAGTGGAAATATCCATCTATGGCAGAGATTTCTCCAAAGAACACACCAATGCCATTGCAGAAACCATAGAACCTCTAGAGGACATATTTGTAGTACAACCGCCAAAGAATATGTGGTTGGCACTCGCAGAACATTTGGACAGATGTTTGTGTATTTGCAGCGAAGAAACGAAAGAAATCTTCCTAGCTTGGTACTGCCATTTGGGGACCAAACGCATAGCTGGCATACGCGTACGGGGCAACGAAAAGTGGGAAGAATGCGTACTTTGGACCATAGCAGAGTTTGGTTTGCGCAAATGCCCCATATTTCGCATAGATGTGCAAGCATTGGATCCTGTGGAAATAGCTCCGCTGCGCTGCTACACCAAAGACTCCCCCACTGTATTGGCGGAGTCTACCAAACCCACCCGCGTACACAAAGATCCACCAACAATTGCAGAGTTCCTTCCAACCACAGAGCACGTAGAGTGGGTTTGGCGCACAAAGAAAGCACAACGAATAGGAGTGGAAAAAAGCCCGTTTGGCATCCTGGAAGTACCAACGGACCACAGAATATCCTTCCTATCCAAAAGAAAACGACAGCAGAGAATGGAAGACATACGGGACGATTTGGAGGGAGACGAGTGGGTCGAAGCTACGAAAAAATACCACGCGGAGTTGGCAGAGCAACGACAGTCTATCCTGCGGCAGAAAGAAGAGGACAGAAAGAAAATAGAAACGGAGCTACAGAAGTACAGAAAGCTAGTGGATAGAACCTCCAAAAGGACCGACAACCTACGCAGATTGTTCTTTGGAGAAGAAACACCCAGCGCCAAAGTACACCGAATGGACCAAATACCCGCAGGCGAGTACAAAATACTAGGCTATGCAGTACCAAAGAACGTAGACCCCGATTGGCCCGCCAAAGGGCACCGCGTAGTATTGCGAAGGAATAAAGAAACGTCTGTAGCATGGGCCACGGAAGCCCTATTGGAAGCGTGCGCGGCTGGGAAGTTCGAAGCCAGCGGCAACATACGCACTGCCATACCAAAAGAAGAAGTATTGGTGGAGTGGCAAAATGGCGTAGCAACCATCTTTGTGTCGGAAGGACCCGGTTTGGACACATACTACGAGTTGGCCAGGAAAATAGACCATTCGATGTCCAGAAATCCATCCAGACTACTGGAAGTGGCGGCGCCGCCAAACAAAGAGTGCACGCAGGCGCTGCACATGCAGCCGGGTGAATACCAATGCTGGAAATACGCCAAAACCACCTACAGAAAAAAAGAAAGGACAATACTGTTCCTTTCCGAGCGATGTTCGGAGTGCGTATTGGAGGGCTGCACTGTGGAGCATGCAACTACTCCAGTTTGGGGACACTTTCTAGAAGAGCAAAAGATAGACTGGACGCAGCAGCCGCCTTTGTATTGCAAAATAGGCAGGGAAAAGACAACCAAAGCAAAGAAGAAAGACAGGCTTGTGCATGTCTCTACTCCATCTCCGGAATCCTAGAATTTCTCTGCGGCTTTGTATCCTCTGCGGGATGTCTGTAGTAGACGACTTTGGGTGGTTGCATGCGCGCCCAAACGGCGACAGCAATGCCCGCGACTGCAAATAGCACACCGCCGGCTATTTGCCAGTCTATTTTTGTGGATACTTCCTCTACTTCGTCGGACAAGTCCTCTACCAACTCGGGATCTATTTCCACATCCATCCTGGCTAGTAGTTCCTCCTTTGCATTTTGGAGTTCTTCTCTAGCTTTTTGCAAGTCGTCCAGGACTATAGCAAAGGAATCCTGTACTTCTAGAAAATGTTTCTGCAAGTCTGTAGTTGGTGGCTTTTCGGGGATTGCTACCTCCAAACCATTCTCTCGTTCTATCCTGCGTATCTTTGGTATTCCTATACCGTACTTTTTGGCTACCTTCTGCAGCCCTACTCCATTTCGTCGATCTTCCAACAATCCTGCAATCTCTTCCTCGGATAGTATTTTGGGTGTTGCCATATATATCTGCGGATATGGATATTCCATGTCTAGATAGCTATGGATCCATAGGGGTATTCCATGGACAAACACTATGGATCCATAGGGGTATTCCGTGGGTCCATAGGTATATAGATGTATCTCTACATAGCTCTAGGCATAGCTAGCTACATGCTAGGAAAACAAAGAACGACGCAAATACTTTTGGAGATCTTGGAAGGTCTCTACAGAGCACAAAAGACAATACAGGGGATTCGCATACCAGGCTACGTGGCCACCTTGGCACAGCTACCGCGGCAAAGATAGTGCAAGGGAGGTGGTTCACAGCCCTTGCGTGCTACGGACATTCCTGGTGCTTGCTACCAGCGCAAACACAAAACATATGTCTACTAGAAAACGAAAATGTGTCTACGAGGAATACCCATGTATAGGAGGAAAGGTAGCCGAAAACGGTTGCCGGGAAAAGGGGAAAAAATATACTCTTATAATGTTTTCGATGGTTCCTCCAGATTTGCGGGTAGAGTGCTCCCATTTCCTGATGGCTTCTCTCCTCTTTAAAGTTAGTTTACCTCCGCGTGAGGAGTCCTCAAAGAACTCTCTTACCAACTTACCGACGCAATTACCAGGATGTCGCATTGGTTTCAACTTCTTGACGTCAGGCTTCTTAATCTCATACGCGCCGTAATAACTACGGTGACTGGGTATGCTACTTCGTAGAACAGCATGTCTATTCCTTCGAGCGCTCCAGGTCTGGTATTCTTATTCAGAACGAACAAGCTTTGCTTACCAGACGCTCGTATGGGATTCCTGCCCTTTTCTATTATCCACTCACCGTCTAAATACTTTATGAACGTCAACTCCAGACGGTAATCGCCTTCTGGCATTAAATCGATTATCCTTTCTGCTCTCTCGTAGTTCATAGTCTCATCTGTATCTCCCTCCATAAATGTTGTGAAGGCAAAGTCCGCATCCAGGCGATCCAACACCTGAGTTCGTAGCTTACGCACAGTTTTGTTTTGTATGCTTTTGATGGCGTCCATCTATATCTAAGAAATACCTTAACCTCCGTTTGCGTTACCCGACACAGCAGCAGTAAGGGGGACTCGCGCGGGTAATACCCACTGTACCCTCGTTCATAATTCCCCGGGTTAAACCCGTGAATATACGGCCTCGATCGCGAGTCCCCCTTACTGCTGCTCCTTCTCTCCCAAATTTCGGCTGATTTGGATCCCGTCCTCGTCGCCAATTTGTCGTATTTTAACCACAACAAGAAAACAAGATGGCCACAATTATCCTGCTTTATTCTCCACGTGCAGTTATGCTAATGAACTACATACATGCATAATATACGGAAGTAAATCTCTCTAATAAGCGGAAGTAATATCTTACAAGGACACCACAGAAACCAAGCTTGGGCTACCTGTGGCTCTCTGGGCATCACTTCATTGTCTATATTCCACCATTGATTTCTTGGCTTCTGACTTGTGTTAGTAGTTGATATTAAATATGGAAGACATAGAAACTGAAGTCAGTATTTCCACAGTAGAAATGCATACTGGTGGTGCGCCTCTACGCATCATAACATCTGGCTATCCTTCGATCAAAGGTAAAAATATCCTTGAAAAGCGCAAATATGTCAAGGAAAACCTAGATTACCTTCGAAAGATGTTGATGTTTGAACCGAGGGGACATTTTGACATGTATGGTGCCTTAATTGTGGATCCTGATTTGGAACAAGCTGACCTAGGAGTGTTATTCCTGCACGACGAAGGATACGCCATGTGTGGCCATGCTATTATCGCTTTAGGTCGATATGCCATTGATTCTGGTCTAGTAGCCACGGATACTGGATCGTCCACTGTTGGAGAGGTCCCTGTATTTATCCAATGCCCTTGTGGTCTAGTTAAGGCCTTGGTGGAAGTTTGCGATGGAAAATCCGGCCGTGTTCGCTTTATTTCTGTTCCGTCGTTCGCTTTTGCCCTCGACGTTGAAGTAGAAACCCCGCAGTTTGGCACTATCAAGGTAGACATAGGGTATGGAGGAGCCTTCTACGCGCTGGTTGCCGAAGATCAACTCGGCATAGATTTGCGGTCTGCTCGCGCTAATGATGTTGTTGAAGCAGCTAACGCCGTCACCAAGGCTGTCAAAAACAAGGTCAAACTGCATCATCCTGAATCGGATGATCTGGCGTTTTTGTATGGAACTATTGTGACTGACGGCAAAGATTGTTACAGTGAGGATCCCGATGACTGTACATACAACGTTTGCGTGTTTGCTGATAGCCTGGTTAGTAAATTGATACACAATTATTGAGCAACAATGAATAACTCTCGTCCCAGTTTAATTCGAATTTTTATTCCAAAATGTTACAATTATTTTGAATTTACCGATCATGTATTTGTCTAAAAATAATATATAAACATATATATAGTGGCCGAGCATTTCTTTCATTCCCAGTTTATTTTATCGAAGTCATATATATCTATGCAAAAGTTTGTTAATTATTTTTATAATTTTACTTTTTTTCTATTTTTAAAATACCATTTTATATTCAATAATTTACATACATTTTGAATTATTTCAATCCCACAGTACGTCTTTTTCTCTTGACAAGCAGCTGTGTTTTTGGTGGACTATCTTGATTAATAAACACCTGTCAATGAACCTGCAATACTTGACTCTTTGATTAAAAAAAGTGAAATTTAGAATATGGCATAATTTTTGTTATAAACTTTGCTATAGGAAATATATTTGAAAAACACCTAATTCAAAAAACGTTGTCATCATGCATGCCTTCATCCTCCTTTTTTTTCTCTTATTTGATACTATATATTACCAAGCTAAAAATTCACCTCAAGAGTAATAAGCCTGTGGTTTCTTCTAGAGGTGTCTGCCACCTTGAGTTTACTATCCAATTTATTACTATAGGTGAATCTTTGTAACAACAATAGTGACAATTAGTGATAGTGATAATTTTAATAATCTTGCTGATACTGTATAGTAAATATTCATGCTATTTTGTTATATATATTTAATTGTATAAAGTTATTGCCTTGTAAACCTTTATTGTAAAAAATGTAGAATTGTAATGTAAACTCTTGGTGGTGTGAGATATGATTAAATAAAATGAAAATGCAAATGTCAAGATAAAAAAAAACTATTACAGAACTTTATTTTCGTCTTGCTCTGACCTTGTTTGCTTGTTTACTTCGATAATTCTCTCTAGACATGTGTAGACTGCGTGTAGACTATAAAAGAGCTGCTCTCGGGTCCAGTCTAGTCCATGTTTTAGACCATGCTAAGTAATCAACTTTGTCTAGTTTATAAATCCAGCATTTTGAAGAAAAACCATGAGAACTTATTTCTGTGCATACAGGTATAAGGATCAATCCTCCTTGTTCCTGCTAATATATACTATATCTGCAGTAACTAGAAAATAAACCTCGCTTTTCTTTCCCTGTAGGTTGACAGATGTCCAACTGGTTCAGGTGTTACAGCTCGTATTGCAGTCCAGTATGCAAAGAAGCTAATTGATCTAGGCCAGCTGCGTGTCTTTCAAGGCATTGCAGGATCAAAGTTTTGTGGTAAAGTTGTTAAACAAGTAAAGTGTGGTGAGTTTGATGCTGTTCATGTTGAAGTGAGCGGACAAGCATACTACACTGGGAAATGCACCTTTACCAAGGAGAAGGATGATCCATTAAAGCATGGATTTTTAGTACGTTAAGAGACCGTTTAATTGCTGCATATATTGTCAATTAAGTTGATTGGGGGTCATAATGATATTAAAAGAATTTAGGAGCATGCTTGCTTCTTACAAGTAGTAGTGTTAAAAACAAAATTATCCCTTACATAGTAAAAATGACATTGCTTAGAAATATTATATTTAAACTTTACGGATCTGACTTGAATACTGTACTAATGAGGATATCGCTAGTTCTGTATATGAAATAAACAATGTCTATTGTGTTATACGTGATCTGATAAATATGCAACAAATGAACTTTGTTATGATATAATGATGTTTATATACTTGGGTATTATATAGCCTGCATAGCGGCCCAAATGGGGAGGGGTGGGGGGACTGTGGAGGAGAGGAAGAGGGGGAATGGCCCAAATGGGGAGGGGAGGGGGAAGGGGTGGGGGGCCTGTGGGGGGCCTCTCGACATCTGCCAGCTTTTAAAAATTTGGAAGGTCCACTTGGTTTTGTACTGGGTGGATTTCGGCGTAGAATTTCATAGGTTCGCGAAATCGTATTGACGCCGAGTTACTCTGCCATTTCAACGATTGGTTTGCAACTAAGTTCATAAAACTACTAAACCTTATATAGCTGTGTTAGGCAATAGGCCAATTCATTCTGTCCCAGGAGGCTTATATAGTAAATGAAGTGTTCGATACCAATTGCAAACGGAAATAATAAGACTATAAATGAATCATTGTTTTCAGACTTCAATGACTCAATGTTCACATCAATGTTACTATTAGAAGTCATTCATTATTAATTTGATTGAGAAACTAGATACAAATACCTCGAAACCGATAAAAGCACGAGGCCGCAGTTTCTCGGTATTTGGACCCCCTGATGAAACACGAAGCACGAGTGTTTGATCTATTACGTCCATACCCACCACAGAAAAAAATGGTAAATTTCAGGGGTGGGGGGATGGGGGAATTGCCAGGAAATCTTGTAGGGATGGGAAGTCGAAAAGTGAAATACCCTCATCAGTTTCAAGTTGGGACTTGAGACCCAAGCGCAAGTTGGGGTTAGAAACTCTAGTGCACGTTAGAATTAGAAACCCAAGCACAAGTCTAGCCCTGCTTTGGGGGGATGGGGGGCTAGAATCCCTAGCGCAAATTGGAATGAAAAACCCCAGTGCAAATCTAGCCCTAGTAGAAGTGTCTAGAATTCCTAGTCAAGTTGCGTAAGAAACCATAGCACAAGTTGGGTTAGAAACAGTAGCGCAAGTAGGGGTTAGGAACCCTAGTTGAGGCTAGAATCCCTACCGCAAGTTGGACTTAGAACCCCAATCGCAATTCTAGCCCTATTAGGGGGGGGGGGGGGGGGGGTAAGAAAGAGCTAGTAGCGCAAGTGGGATTACAAACCCTAGCACAAGTTGGGATTAGCAGCCTTAGCAGAAGTTGGGGTTAGGTGAACCCAAACACAAGTCGTGACTTAGAAACCCTAGCACAATTTAGGGTTAGAAACCATAGCAGAAGTTGTGGTTAGAAACCCTAGCACAATTTAGGGTTAGAAACCATAGCAGAAGTTCGGGTCAGAAACCGGCCTAGCACAAGTTAGGATTAGATGTCCTATTACAATTTAGGGCTAGAAACCGTGGCGCAAGTTGGGGTTAGAAACCATAGTACAAGTTGGGGTTAGATGTCCTAACTCAAATTAGGGCTAGAAACCCTAGCACAAATCGTGGATTAGAAAGCCTAGCACAAGTCGTGAGTTGGAAACCCGCCTAGCACAAGTTTGGGTTAGAAAGTCAACATGCCAAGATTTTCATTGCCTGACTTCATCACTCTTTTGATTCAAAACAACAAATTCATAACTTTATAAAAATGAAGTAACTGTAAAGGAAGGCTTATCAGCCTCGCCCCGGATACATTTTCGTTTTGCTTAATTACGTTACCTTTTGTGGTCTCCTATATCACGTCCCAAACCAGAATAGCTCGTGACCCCCATTTTTTTCTTTTCATTCGGAGCTAGATGTCATATTCCTTGGATTTAGTGCGGAAAGAAAAAAATTCAAATTTAAAATTGACATAAAATTTTCACAATTTTACAGCTACACGCGCCAAATTACAGCAATTTCGCTTCTAGAATAAACTTTTCACACTACTTGCAAAAGATTGGATGGATTTTTTATCTACATATGTTTTCTAGATTCAACACCTATAGTTTAAAACAGTTTTCTGTGTTTTTTTTTTTTTTGTTAAATCGATTCGAGTAATTCGGATTTTCAAATTTCCGACAAACCGGAAAACTGAAAATCACTTCTTTTTGAAGCCTTATATCTCGATAACCGTGACCCCCTTCTCTGAATTTTTAACTTCCATGGTGATTAAAAGAAAGTCGCGCGCCCATGGCGTTAGTGTCACGAGGCGTAGCCGAGTGCACTCTAGCTTGTTAAGTGTTCTTTATTATTTTCTCGAGTGCGTCTGAGTGCGTCTATAATGAACCATGCACCCATGGGGAAATAGTTCATAGGTTTTCAACCAATCACAGCGATAGACCGTATTCGTGGTGTGACAATGTTTCCCCAATTCAGCGTGACTAACCTCCAGAGGATTCATTTTCCATATATTGTTTTTACTCTTCGAAAAATTCATGAGTATCCCAAAGGATACGAAAGGAATAACGATGATATCCCGACTAGTTGCAAAACAATAGCTCTTCATTCCCCCAGAGCTTTGTCACGTTGAATTGGGAAAACATTGTCACACCACGAATAAGGTCTATTGTGGAGTAGAACCAGTCATCATCTGACAAGTAAACCGGTCAAGCCTGTCGACCTTTTGACATGAGCCTGTGATTAATGTTATGAATTCCTTTGAAAACTAAAAAGCGCGAGCAGTAAGTCTATAGTCATGAAGAATTCGGTAGTAGAGGCTGAAAATTCGTCGTTTTTTCACCCAGAAGATCGTATTGGATGTCCTGGATCAATATCTGAAAGTTTGTTAGACGTTGATACGAAAAAAGAACTCCCAAAAGAGTTCTTAAACTATTTGCGATCGTTATTTGACATTCTAGACCAAGATCACTGTGGATATATTAAGTTAACAGACATCGAAAATTATTGGGATGTTAAAGGACCTTCTTTTTCTGCTATGATTGACTACCTCAGACAATGTTCACCAGATGGCGGACTTATAAATTTCGATACACTTTGTACGGGTCTAAAGTTTGTTGTTGACACTCCAAATATTACCTCGCATTCGATTCAAAAGGATCATGATTGGACCTCAGATTCAAGTGAAGATTCCTTTAGATTACATGATTTTGAAACGAAGGATCAGCTTTTAAAGAAATTACAGTCAAAACATGTGCCAGAAGAGGCGAAAGATACTTCGTTGGTGATAAATACGACGAAGACTACTCTTGCAAGTTAGTAAAACATCATATGCATATCATTCATTATATTAATAGAGGGTGGAAGGCAGACTAAAAATGAATAGAAGCTGGTATAAAGAGGTCATCTTGTAAATATATGCATCAAGCTGGTTTAATACTTTCTCTAGTACTTGTGAATCTGGCTTTATATAATATCAGGCCAAATTCATCAATATGGATTATTTTCAGAAAACACACAATATTTTGTTATCATCAAAAGAAAATTAGACACATCAAATTTATTTGGCTATTAAATCCTAGCAAACTTTACAGAAATGCCAGCTTTTAATCTGCTTTTGCTGAGATAGAATTTTGGTTTTGTTCATATATGAAAATTCAGCCCGCCTTTGAATGGATGAAATCAGTCAAACTACCATCACATCCAGCCTCGCTTACATATAAACTTGTGGGCTAGCTCGTTTATATTGTAAAAAATTGTTCATCCACCTTGCAGAAATTTTGGTACCTTCCTATTAACCAAGCTGTCGGTGTAAGTGAGCCAGCCCATTTCCCCATATAAATGCAAAGGCATTTTAAAAAGAAAATAGAATCAAGCCAAGAGCTTGGCAAAGTGGGCTGGGCTGCATTGGCTAGCCTACATATTATAAACAGCCCCTTGGTGTGGTTTTGGCAAATTTCAAAACAGACAAGGATCAATTACAAACAATATACTTACTTACTGCTCATTATATACCTACTGGCATGTAGGCCAGAAATGCAAAGGATGGAAAAAATTATAAACTTTATAGTAACTGAGTGTTTATTAAAGTGTAAGCACTTTGAAATTTTCATCCATTGCACTCATATTAAATAATATAAATAAATTGCGATTTTGAGATGGCAATGCCACAAAACATAGACAACAAGCTAGGAGAAAATATATTATGTTAAGGGGCCATTTTACTGAGTATGCATACCATACCTGACCTCATGTGACTGCAGAGAGTTTCAATCGTGTGGCGATACTCTGATAAATATGCTCAAAGATCTGCTTTTTCATGTTCTTAAACAATTCAATAGGCTCAGGACATTCAATATTGTATGATTTGTGCAATTCAAGTGAATATTAACAAATATCACAAAACTTGATTGCAAAGGGCGAGCTACCTTGGCGAATGTTGTGATGTACTTAGCTATTGGTTTTACTGAAGAAATAAGACTATTTGGTATCACCTTTTCTATAAACTAAGTTAAGTGTTATGCTATTCATATTTCTTTTACAGATATTGTGTATAAATCGCCTGCAATGACATGCAAAATATTCGCCTTTCTTTCATATCATATATTCATAATTCCAGCTCTTCGGCATTTTTGTCCTTGAAATATTCGTGAACGTATTGAAAATACCACTGTACTGCAAGCAAAAATGATAAAATCTATGTGTTTATTGTGTTTGCTTATGCATCTTTGATTGGAAAATTCTAATCTATGGAAACATAAAATTTAATTGGGTGTTTGAGAAAGTATCAAATGCAGTATAATTATGTTAATCTGTTTATCTTTATTCTCGAGTACTTTTCTGACTTGTGAGAGAAACTACCATACAAAATTCATTTGATGTGATGTCTGTGCTTTCAGCCTATCATATGTTTAATTAGTTAGAATCAAACCGCCCTTTGGTGATCTTGTAGATACTTGTTCTACTATTCTAAGATTGGGCTCCCTGTGCCCTCCTTATTCTTGTTGCCATTCAAAGGATTCCAAGTGTTTCCCTCAATTAAATATTCTAAATACTCAATTTAGCTAGTTAGATTAGTAATCGTCCGTTTTTATTTTCCTTTTAACACCTAGTTCTTTGCTATTTTGTTGAGTTTGAAAGTGAATTCTGTGATGAATTAATTGTCTGAACTTCAATTACAAAAGACGACTTCAACTTCCATGGAGTCAACTGAGTCAAGTATAGATTATAATATTGGAAGAAGATCTATTTGCAAACGCTTTCTTTTTTCTCAATTTAAAAGGCGGGCTGAGTGTTTTATTCCAGGAATCATTCGACCTACGAGCTCAAAACTGAATATACAAGATTATCGAGTATATTTTATTAGATTTGCCTCCATTTTCGAGTTCTAATATTTATTATAAAATAAGCAATAAATATCTTTGATGTATACTTTATGATAGAATTTTATTCTATTATTAGTTTATGCTTGAATTAATTGTTATAAATCTTATAGCGATTTTGTACAGTGCCATTGGGCTTCTGGAAATGGTGCTACATGAGTGTTAATAATAAAAATAATTATAATTATTCGCAAATTTGCTCGTCAACGATTTGCTCCAGCAAGCTTGACATTTTCGAGTTTTAACGAAACCTAAGTAATTATGAGCTTAAGCTTATTTGAAAAAAGACTGAGGTCATTATGATTGTTTTGAAGATGTTCTGGGCTAAAATTTATCACAAAATCGCCTATAGAAGAATAACTGATTCTAAGATTTCTTTGTCATTCATACAGTTTGTCAGCTTTAATCAATCAATTTTTTTTAAAGTGAAATTTTGAAGAAAAAAAAATTTTGTACAATATTTTTCACTCACTTGTGTATTTTCCTTATCCTTGTAGAGCATTGTCAGGAAAGAAATTGTGTCATAAAATTTGTAAAAGATGAGAAGAAGTTTTCTATCAGAGAACCATTCCATTAAGAAAACCGACATTTGATACTCAAAAAGTGCTATTTCAGTACCCTATTTTTGACGACAATACCATTATGTCATATTGATGGCTCTCACACTCTCGATCAAACTCACTGGAGAATAGCGATAATGCTTATATAATTAACTGTAAACCAACTTAAGAGTGATAAACTAACATCGAAAGGTAACCATTTGCGGATAATTTTTGAGCAAAAGAAGCACATTCTACTCGGACATCATATTAAAACCCTGAGTGTTGGTCTGTCAGCCATGGCCAGATGCAGGAACAATTGAATCTGCTCTATTTTGGTTTGTACTTGAGAAAGATTTCAGGTTTGCAATTGAAAAGGACTCAATTGTTGTGCGTCCTGTAATGGCTGCCATCACATATTGTTGCAAAGCCTGTACTGTAGCTGTGAGATGTGAATATGTCCAAAAAATCAATAATTTGAGTAGATATAACTAGCTAAAAACTAGTGTGAGCTGCGTCGGTGTTTCTAATGAAACAGTAATGATGAAAAGGTATATTATACACCGTGAAAAAAATGAAAAAACTTACTGACGTTTCGGACGCTAGTCCAACGAAGGACTAGCGTCCGAAACGTCAGTAAGTTTTTTTATCTTTTTCACGGTGTATAATTTACTTTTTCATCATTAATACTTTGAGCACTAGATTGTCAATATGGTAATGGCTGCAAAGAGGTACTCCATCAATGGAGTGGGCAACCAGGAGTACTTGTAGATGGAAGGAAATTTCTCAGCAGAATTAAGAGTTAATTAAAAGATCTCTTTAGCTTCGTATGCAAATTGTCCATTTCAGATCACATGACATTCCCTTGAAAAAAATTTTTATGACGAACATGTTAAAACATTTGCACATGAAAAAAAACATGGAAACAGCCCTTTACAATTTGGACAACAAGTATGATTCACAAGTTTTTGAGCTATTCATGACTTGCATGACCTCCTTGGAACTGATTTTATATGCCTTTTTTCTTATCCAGATTTTACTACATGAAAAGAATGTATGATAAATATATTTTCATCTGCAGAGACACCTGCTGACATTGTCTTTTGTTTAATATTTTAAGGCAACCAAACAGGATGTACTTCCAAAGTTTATTTCATTGCAAACGAGCTAAGTTCAAGTGCACCTCAAGAACAAGATGGATTAAGAGGTGGTGGTACCAACACAGTCGTAGCTGGGGAGAGGATTGACATGGTAATGCTGTTGAAATGAAATAGTGTCAAATTTAAACTGTTGAGTGACTGGTATGTAATGGTAATTGAACTGAATGTTCTGAATTTGAATAGAATCTGTGACTACAAAACTGCACAACTGCATAGCAGTTTTCAAGTTGTGTAAGAAAATAAGAAAAATAAGCCAGCCCAACTAGAAACCGTGGTCAGCTGTTTCAGCCTGTATTGGGCCTCATCAGCAAGGTGTATCTAGTGAGCTGGACATGTCTCTCTTGTGATTGGTTCATTATCAGATGATGTGCAAAATCATGCAATTTATAGCTTAAAAGTATGTGCAATTTAGGCTGAAATTGCTGTTGCAGGGAACCAATCAAATTGCAGGATTTGCTAGTGATTTGAAAATGGATGTAAAAAAGCCATTTTAATGTATGGAGATAAAAATTCAAGGGTCCCATAGCAGTTTTAGAGCACAGAATAGCTAACCTCTCACCTCTGTTGGGTCCCATCCTGGTTTGGAGAATGACTTTAGCAGGTCTTCTTAGGTCTCTCCATTGATTTGGGTTTTGTTTTTCAGGTTCTTTGGAATTACTCTCTCCCAATCTCGTACCCAGAGCCTGCGTTTCTTCTGGCCTGCGGCGAAGAACGAGGGCTCTGGTATAATCCATTTTTTGAGACCAGGATTTCTTGGACTTCTGTTATGACAGTGCATGTGTGAAAGACTTGCCAAAAATTAAGATTTTTTTTTCACCGATTTTTGGTTTGTACAATGATTTTTACTTTGATTTTGACTTCGATTTAATTTTTACTTTGCTTAATTTGTCCGTTTATATCTCACTTTCCGAAAATTGCGCATGCGCCAAAAAATGGATTATGCCAGAGCCCTCGTTCTTCGCCGCAGGCCAAAAGAAACGCAGGCTCTGGGTACCAGATTGACTCTCTCCAAAAAAACTGACATGCTCAGCTTTTCTTTGTCTCGGACCATAACAACAGTTATGTTGTTTCAGAGATTCATAAGATCAAATGGATGACATAAGTGGTATAGCGGTAAAACATTTCCCTGTTGCACTGCTGGCTGTCAGAAGTTTTACAAAAAATATTAGTCTTTCATCAGGTTTTGATGGTCATTACCAGTTGTACTTTTGGATTATAGAAAAATAGATCAAATCAGGTGGAAGA
The DNA here is from genome assembly GCA_011057435.1 of Actinia equina. Taxonomy (NCBI): domain Eukaryota; kingdom Metazoa; phylum Cnidaria; class Anthozoa; order Actiniaria; family Actiniidae; genus Actinia; species Actinia equina. Next base: position 234,363 of record WHPX01000713.1, read on the forward strand.
AGAGCTTCAAGTTTTGAAAGAGGGTTTGACTGTCATAGAGAAAGCAAGGAAATGGTACTTCAAGAGATTTACAGCTGTACAAGAAGAGAATCTTCTTCTTCAACAATCAGATAAGAATTCATTAGAACAAGTAAGTCCAACGAGACTATAAGAAACATGTTGAATAATTACTTGGTTGCCTGTGGTAGCCTAGTCGTATAATTCCTTTGGTTTTATTTACTGGTTTGCCTGTAGCAGCCCGGTTTGCCTGTGGGAGCCTTTGAATTTCAATAGTTAGCCTATTGCTCTGTTTACAATTTGTTGTTATACTTATGGTAAAATGATTAAATAAGGTTGAGGACTTACCAACGTTGGCGGGTCAGTTAAACAATTACATAAAGATATTAATCCCGAAAGTTGGTCTTACTTCAATCGAGTGATACACTATACTGAATTAAAAAGGTAGGACGCTAAGAGATTAAGTTAGTCTCTTATCAATCAAATAATTATTACTAAATACGCTGAATATACTATGGAAACTATGCTACACACATATACACATAGACACTTTTGTATATATATACACATAGACACTTGTACATATACAATATAGTCAACAGTGAGTCTCGATCTGACCTACAATATGTATACACCATATACACAGACACTTCAATCTGTATATATAACAACTTTCATTAATAATCTGGTCAAAACAAATCCGGAGTTACTCAGGTCAAGCGTAAAAAACCGGGAATATAAGCTTGATCTGCTTTAACGTACCAGACGATAAATTTTCTCATCACATCCTCATACTGGCTTTAGGAACATTTCTGATGAGTTGACCAATCCTGCTGGTGGCCCAATCTGCAATGCTCTTTGAAACTGAGGATCCTGCATGGTTCTTTCACAGTTTTGAAGGAGCTCTTCTAATGGTGTCATATAGGGAACTAATGTGGCTTTGGTTGACTGTCTGACATCTTCTAGGTCTTCAATTGATGCTCATTTTTTGGTTGATTTTTCTCGCTAGCTTCTGTTCTTCTGTCTCTGCCTGGAGCTGCTCTTCTTCTAGTCCTAGAGCTCCCAGACTTTTCATTATTTCTCAATTTTTGAGTTGTGCATGTTCTCTTTTTATACTGGAGACCTTAACTCCCGTCCTTCACAGAATGATGAAGGGATACCCCAATCATGTTCCTCTAGGGATGTCTTGCATACTGGGCATTTTTTGTAACCTGGTTCTTTCTTTGCAAAGTTTGTTGTGGACATTGAAAAAGCTCTGCTCTGTGCTAAGTGAATATGCTTCTGATGCTAAATTTGCTGTGCTGTTATAATACATATGTGCTTGGTTTCCTTAACAACTTATTATATCATTTTTCGCACTGACGCGCTAAATATTTTTGCTATGATAACTTAATTGAAATAAAGCCTGTACCTGATCCCGCCTTCCTGTTTTAGACTTCTATTAACACATAGTCAATATCCGCATTTTCAAACATACCATTTTTGCACTTCTTATGTGGAATGTACCATAAATGGGTCAAAAGCCCCTGCTGATATGTTAAGAAAGGCTTACCTAGCTCTTCTTTATAGTTGTAAGAGCCTTGGGAAAGATAGATTGACTTCTAACTCTTTTTCAGAATGAATTTAAAGATATATGTTTTATCTGTTTTAGTTTCAGTATGAAATGCTGTTGCACAAAACAAGAAGGAAAGAACTGAATCTTAATGAGACTGTTTTCAAGTGTTACAAGAAAAACATTCAAGAACTTAACAAATATGTGAAAGAGCTTATTGAAAACCCGCATGAACTACTGGTAATGTACTATACATTAGTGTACTCAAGTGTGACGTCACGAAAAAATAAATTTTGGCTTTGATTAATATTGTGATCTCTTATTTCTATGACATTCAAAAAAGATGTTTACACACCAAATTTGACGAGAATCGGACAAATATCAGCTGAGATATGACCATTTGAATAAAAAAAAACGTTTAGGGACAGAGCTGATATGTGACCAATTCTAATCAAAGGTGTGTGTAAATGTCTATTTTTGATTGTCTGTTGAATTTGTTAAGCAAAAATATGATAAAGTGAAAATTTATTTTTGTGACGTCATCACTTTAGTACTCTATTGAATGCAATGAATAGATATGTTTCTTTGTCTGGGTGTTTTGTTATCAAAATTATTGCTGTAATCTAAATAATAATCGATATTTAAAGGCCAGAGTATTTTGACAGCAACTGATAGAGTGTGAGGGTGTGTCTTTTGGGAAATAATAATTTACTTATAAGATCTTTCTTCTGAACTGAAATTAGCTTCCTTACAATACGCTTATCATAGTTACTTAATTCTGATTGGACAAGAGGAATACAAATAAAACCCAGTATAATATTGTACTCTGTAGAGTCCCAATTAATTTATTATAAGTTTCTCAATTTTGTCATTGATAGATACTTGTGATCAATTCCACATTGTACTTGAGATTGTATGCTTTGCTGTACAAATTAGTAATTTCTAGGCAGATTCCCTGGCTTTTATGGCAAATTTGAGGTCCTAAAATAAGTTCATTTCTGTATGTTTCCATTTGGATAAAAAGAAGCCAGGCATCCCTTGTAATTATTTCAAGACCCTGGAGACTATTTGTTATTCAGAGGAAGCTTTCGATTTTCGTAATTCTAATAATACTTGTTTGGAGCTGATCTGCACAGTATACCAAGCCTATCATTAAGTATATTGAGTTTTAAACAGGATTTCAGTATAAAAATAAAGATTGATAATTGTATCCTTTGAATTTCAGTTGAAGTTTGTATAGTGTGAGAAAAGTTGGATACCGGTATAATGGTTTGCATATTATACTGAATGTGTTCACCCGAATATAAAAATAATGACTCTTAAAGATTATTTTTATCGTAATTTAGCTTTTCATGTTATTGGCATTTTATAATCTTTACTAAACTTTTGTTCTTACTTATATTGTAGAACATTTCTAACTTGATGGATGAATGTTCTTCTAGCACAAGAGAGCAGCTACAAAAGTTAAATCATGTAAGTATAAATACAGTAATTAATCCATGGGACTTTTTAAAAATATTGGGTACCCTTCAAATCATGAAAGTGTACAATCGAGAGGGGGGGAGGCAGTTATGGATATGATTGGGTTTGAAAGAGCTGTTGTACCATCTATTAAATAAATCCCAAGAAATGACTCATGAATAATCTAAAATGGCGACATCTTCAGGAAGTTATGGGATTCAGACAAAGGTCCCCCTAATAGGGCCTCACTAGACTCCAGGTTTTATCTCTGGATGGGTTCTCCAGTTTTCCTTTCTTCTTATTGTCCTGACTTTAACCTGTCCAGCATGAAAGTTTATGTTGAAAGATTTAAGGTTGTTATACATTTTGAAATGCAATATTTATCATTTAATAACAAAATATACACCCTTGGTGAAAGTTTAAAATTTCATTGATTTTTCATCATTAAAGAAATTTTAATCACCCATTCTATAGCAAGAGTGGATCCAGGATTTTTTCAAAGGGGAGGTTGTAGCATTGATTTGAGGTGGTGGAGAGATATAGCAGACCAAAGGGTTAGGGAGACGATCATAGGGAAGCTGGGAGGGGGTTGCAACCCCCAAAACCCACCCCTAGATCCGCCACTTTATAGAGTGCCAACAATCTAACCGTGGACCTTTAGTGATACTACATAGCACAATTTCATGCAAATTCCATTGTTTTCTATTGTTTAATTAGCACTTTTTTGTACTATTTAGTCATTAGTGTTTCACAGATTAATTGTTTGCACTCTACCATGAAAGGATACTGTTTTTTTAGAAATGAATAAGTATTTTGGTGCTTTTGCCCTTATATTAAATTAGCACCTTGCATGTTTTGAAATTTAGGAACTATTGGAAAAGAACAGCAAGATTGCACAACTTGAGAAGGAAAAATCAGTATTAATCAGAGACTTGTTCCAGGCAAAAGCTGCAGCTGGTCTTGGAAATATGAACAAGTAGTTACAACCAAAGGGATACATATCATAATATGTATCTATGAGGCAGTTTATCCAAATGTCGTTTTTTATCTTACGTGTGTAAGTATTTAAATATGATTACATAACAATCATGATGTAAGCAGTGCTAATGGTCGATTTGAAGTTCACAAATGAATAAAATTATATTTATGTAAATTATATTTTTATAATCGTAAGAACTACTAGTAGACACTGGTGAAAAACGCACTGCGTATGCGTTGGGAAAAAAACAAAATGGCGACCAATAGCAATAAGCCTATTTATAGTTTAAGAATCGATTCCACTGCCCATGCGATTTTATCCCGAATTTCTAACCATCTTTTGTCTAAACCTTCTTTTGTTCTTAATTAAACAAAAGAAGGTGAGAAATTCGGGATAAAATCGCCTGCGCAATGGAATCGATTCTTAAACTATGAAAAGGCTTATTGAACACATCTAAAGGTATGTCTTATTTTAACTGACAGGGCTATTTTTTAAATATTCGTTTTGGAATTTCACAGATATTTTTAGATTTCTTTAGTACATAGAATCCGACCATCTGATTATCTGCAAATTAGCCATGCTGGATGTCGACGTCGGGCCGTGAGTGGGGACATTTTCAAAGATTATTTTTGCTTCGTATAAACAACAGTTTTTTTGTATAAATCAGCTGTGTATCACAATTGAAATTATCTTGCTATTGCGAAAAGAACAATCTTAAGTTTTCAGTATTTTTCTTAAGTTTTGCGATTTTGTAAAACAATTAAAACACTGGTATCAAAGATATGAGTTACACTACGCCATCTCCGAGCGTGCGCAGTGCGTTTTTCACCAGTGTCCTAGTAGACAAAATTGAAAGAAACCAATATTATTATTAGGTATTTTTATGCAGATAGAGTACAAACACTTAAGTGTGTAACATAAATACCTCTAAATAATGCTAAATTATGCTAATCCTATTGTTTTCTATCGTTAAATTAGCATGATTTACTACTAAATTAATAGTGTAAAGTGTTGCACACTTTTAGTGTTTGATTTTTATCCATCTGATACATAATTGTTTGTTGTAAACTTATGTTAACCAACTCACTCAATGACTCAACTCAATGACTTAATGAATGAATGGCTGCAGTAATGTTTAGAATACTCAACATATTGAAAAATAAATAAATAAATAAACACTTGTACAACAATGACTTTCAATATGTCACTAAACCTAATAATATTTTATTGATAATTATGCTGTCACAATAATGTCATGGAGGTAATTATTTTTCTTCATAATTTTCAATCAGTTAGGTCTTGTGTCTTTTCCAGAATCGTTTTACATCATCATGTCCAGAGCGACTGACAACAACAACCCTTTTCAAAGAGTTTGCCCAAATGAGCACACCAAGATCCTGCAATAACATTCTAAAATATTAGAACCTTTGTGAAGTTGTATAAACCCAGGGCATATAACTGGATAACTGGTATATAGTACGACAGTATATCAAACCTCCATTTCAAAAACCCTGGATTACTACATTATTGTACAACACTTGTCATACAGTTACCAAGAATGGAGGTAATAAGCCTCGTACATCCTGAGAGATCTTAAGGGCTGTTGACCTGAGGAATGTCATAGGCTTATTGCCGACATCCAGCGTCATTAACGGCATTATATGACTGAGAAGGTTTTCACACAAGAAATAGTACCATAGGATGTTATAGACCTTTTCGGAGATAGGGATTATGTTGCATTGTGGTCTAGCTTCATTCGAACATCTTTTGTCCATCATGCCTTATGTGGTGTTGTTGGTACCAAACCTAGACCACAATGCATCCCTGTTTATCGAACAGAAAAGGCCTATTTATCTGATTATCGTTTATCTATAATTTCCCATGAGGGAATATTAAACAAATGCTTTTCAATCCTGTTTAATAGGCCTTTTCTTAAAAACTATTTATAATTTAAAATTTCTATAATTTTTGACTGCCTTAACCAATCGAGATATGGTTTTCAAAACTGTGTTGGTTATTTCAAGAATAGTCTAAAAACACATATTTCACTAAGCATGAACCAGGTTCAAATTATATGAAAACCATTGGAAAACGATGGTATGACGTCATACTCATGAGCATGCATATAATATGGTATATAAAGCCTTACGAATAAGAAAGAAAACCATGTCATAATAAGTCCCATCTTCAAGGCCAAGGCACAGCTTATTCCTATCTAGACTTACATAAGGACGATAAATATCTCATTCCCCCTCCCACCCGTTTTACTTTTACGCTTGTTTTGCAATTTATTTTATTTGTTTTGACTTATCCTGACTTAATTGCTGATTATTATTAGATATATTTAGTTAATAAAGGTGGAGGGAGTTAACATAGCCTCTATTAGTCAGGCTAATAATTTATAACTTATAATAATGAACTAACCTCTGCGTATTTTCTTAACGTATCAAAGTCATCTTGAGATAAAAACTGGTTGTAAAGTACTCCTATAAAAACAAATTACCAGAATGAAAGATATAATTCATTGTGGAAATGGTAATAAATGATTAATTAATAAATTATTAATTTGTAGAAAAAAACACATTTTGCCTGAAAACTGCTACAAATGTTTTAAACTGGATGGTGTGTCTGTTATATAGCACTCGTACAAAATCTCTATTAAGTCTATTTTACATGTTTCACTGCCATATTACCATTTGTTAGATGTCTTGGGAGAGTCTATGCAACAAGCAGTTAATGTAATGTTTTAGAAAATACAATGACTTTACGTTGACCGAGTACCATGTACTAGTTCTCCCTAGATGTCATTCCCATCCCCATTAATGGACCTAATCCATATATTTTCCCATTTCAGACCAAATATATTCTCTTGAAAATAAGATTATGTTTAACCAGCTGATCTGAAATGGAGACCGAAATGACATCTGCTCAATACAAAACTTTATAGGTGTCCTGAAGCCTGGGGAAATTGACCTACTAAAAGTAACAACATGCCTGTCGGTCATTTGGTGACCTGCAAATCTATGATTTCAGGAGGAAAAAAAAGTGGCACTTCAGTTTTGCAAATTTTCTCAAATCTGATTGGCTAATGTTTTCTTTCAGATTAAGCTGTATCCATATTCATGTGTCTTCTTGTGTGTAATCATTAAGGAAATGACTTGTGGTATGAAATAAGAAAGAAAAAATAAAATAATAATAATAGGCAGTCAATCCTGTTACCTTCAGTAAACTTCATTCTGCTTCTCTCCATCTCCCAGAGTCTGACTTGATCACTGATTGTGGGTGGAATAATTGGAGTCTAAAGTATACACAAAATTAAATCTTTTTTTTAAAACTATACATTAAATAGCTTAAGCCAGAACTTAACAAACAATCAGATTCTATTGGAACATTGTTTTGTCTGTTTCTCATTTGATTTTCATTGTTATGCACTATCAATGTCATTTTTCCGCTTGATTTATATTCTATTTCATTGAACTTCCACACTTACTTTAGATATATTTACATATAGTATAGAGTTAACAGTTTTCATTAGACCTGATGATGTTGTCGAGATGACAGCGAAAGGTCTTTTACAACTAGTTTTCTTATTAAATAATGTAACCAGGGCCACATAGACCAGGTGGACAAAATAATTAATTAAAAATAATGATACATTCCAACTTTGAGCCAATCAGAAACCTAGACTGCACGAGGATAGTAATTTGACCTTTATCTATATGTAAACAACTGAATAGCCATTTTCTTGGTGGGAATATAAAGATATGTCAAAAAGCTTAGTTGTTTTCTGATTGGCACCCTGTGACTACTCAAACTTGGAATAAAGATTTGTTTTCTACAATTTGATTTGTTCTCACTGTCTAAGTGGCCCTGGTTATAGTAGTCACACTGTAATGACATTATCATCTGCAATGAGTGGATATGTCTAATGATGTATGTGTGTACTGCCTTGTCAGCCAATGAGGTGGACATCTCAGACAAATATACAAAATATGCAAAGCATTACCTTTTTTAGCAATTCTGGATGAGCTCGTGTTTGAAGAAAGTGAAGAATCTTTTGAAATAAAAAATAAAAATAAATAAATTGACTTTATTTAACGAGGGTGACATACATTACTGGTGACCCAGTAGTTTTCATTATGGCCCTCCTACAATTAATAAACTGAAATAAAGTAAGAATCCCAACTGGCAAGGAGGCAACCAGTTGGCTATTTACAAGCATGGTCGAGAAACTGAATCTGAACTAATCAGTGATCAGGACATATACAGTCTAAGCTAGTGGCCACAGCAGGACTCGAACCTGGCACCACCAGATTGCGAGACCGGCGCTATGACCACTCGACCATGCTACCTCCTATAAATATACATATAAAATAAGTAGTACTGAAAGATGTTACTGGGCAATTATATCACAAATAGTGAAGAAATAATGTGAGGATTATAATAACATTCAAGTAGGTCACATTACCTGCTCTGCTGAAATGCCACTAGAAAGAGCCTTGGGGGAAAAAATAAATTAGGCTATGAAAATGCAAAGGCATTTTAATGTATAATTATTGTTTATATTAATAATGTATAATGTATATGCAATATATATTTTGATGCAATTAATAGTGTTAGAATTTTTTTTATACACAAGTTTACCTAGTAGTTACATTTATGGTTGACGGCATTAATTAGAAAACAAAATTTAAAAAAAGTGGATTCCACAGAGTGTCTCTTCTTCCAGTCTGGATTCCAATTATTATCTTAGAAACAAGTGAAGGACTAGGAATGAGTATATAGCTAAAGGTAATGATAATTATAATAATCTTTTTCAAAAGACTTTTCCATGACAAGGAAGTGCACATCAAAATTAACAGGTTTCTGCAGTGTGGTTTCAATTGACTAACATAAGTTATAAAGCAATCAAGAACTTCAAAAATTATTAGCAAGAAAATGTAAAAGGTTTACTGGGGACAAGTGTCCCAAGTAACGATAGGTAAATTTTCTTTGTAATTTTTCAGATATTTGAAAGGTTGCTTCAAATGGTAACAAAACCAAAATCTTGAATCTCCAGAAATTTACTAATTTTGATTGTGATCTTTTAATAGCCTGCGTTCCATCCAGCCTTTTCTTTCGAAGTATTTACTGAGAAAATTCCAGATGTGATGCAGGCTAATCTTGTAATGGCTTTCTTTAAGTAGGTTAGTTCTAATAACTCATTCATAGTCCTCAACTCGTTTCTAAAGTGGCCAATTTGAATTAGAAATTGATTTTTACGAGGGAAGAACATCATGGTTGAAGTCCACTGTGCCGGCCTCCACTGTTGTATTATATATCCCAGTAGTTGTTTACTTGAGAATTGACCATATTTTTAGTAATTCCATTAGAAAAGGATGCACATGCAGTGATATGTGATGAAAGACAGTCATTTTGCTTGGTAAGCAAAAGAGTGGATTAGGTTCATAGTTTGATTCATCTCTATCTTTGTCTTCCTTTAAGCTTGTACAAAGTAAGTTAATATATATCTTCCAGGATTTTGGAACTGTTTTTGTGCTTGCTGATTTGTAGCCGATATCAGTTAATGAGAGTTTTATGGCATTATGAGGACCAATAGATTTTATTAGTTAATTGTAAAAAACAAATAGACATCAGTTTTTTTATGTGTTTGTCCTCTTATTGACGATAAATTACGTCATCACATTGTCAAAGTAGTATGCAGATCCACACTCCTTTGATAATGTGATGACACTATTTATCATCAATAAGAGAGAGGACAGACACATAAAAAACTGATGTCTATTTGTTAATTAGCTACCTTTAACATGCATGTTTTATCCAAGTATTATAAACAATGGCATGATTTTAATTTTCTTACTTGATGACAACTTTCTCTGGTTAGGACAGCCACACACAAGTTTGGAAACCTGTTTTCAATAAAATAATAAGTTGAGATTTGAGTTATTTTAATGTGATAATGATTTTCTCAAAATTATGATTTTCCACACTGGAATACAGCAGGATGGTAGTTAGCAAGGACAATAATTGCACTGGAGACATGTATCTACATATTTTATAATTTCTCCCAGTTAAAGTTTTGCTCTGACTTGTCTTTCAAACCCAACCATACTACGGATTTCATTGAAGTGTGGCACACATGAAAAAATTTGTCTGCAAATTTTCCTACGAGACGCTGTGACTCCGCCCACTTGGAGGTGTGATTTTGTCTTCCTTCCTTCCTTTCTCAGCTATTCCTGTGCAGCCTTCGATTTGAAATTATGGAGGCAGGTAGACAATCATACACCTCCAGCTCAGTGAATATCAGAAATAACCTCAACTTCGTTTCGGTTATTATTCCAATACATTTTTCACTTTGCCTTTGGCGAACATTTGCTAAATAACTGTACCACTACATGTAAATATTACCTGCATAATATTTCACAAAACAATCCTACTAAAGCTACTTGAAGGGAAGAATCTGAAATGAATTTTAAAGTTAAATTTAGACTTAATCGTCATTTTAGTTGGGGAATCAATTTATGATCAGCCTGGAAACCTCTCCATCAACAACTGACCCAGGGGTGGTGGAAGCAGGGGGGCTGGGTGGGGCACTGGCCCCCCCAGAATATAATGCCTCACACACAAAAAAATGCATGAGATTTGGTTATGATTACCATTATTCATTATTTTGATATTACATAATTTTCTGTATCTAAAAAAGGTACGATATATCTAGCGAAGACTTGCATCATTTTTGTGTCTCTCAGCACAATTGCAAGTGGTTTAATGCGCGCAAAATGTTACTGATTGAAATATCACACATACACGTTTGTAATCAAGCTAAACAGGGAGAGGGGGTCATTTCAAGGTACCGTGAAATATTGGAGTATCCCCCCCCAAACTTTTTCAGCTTTCGCCGCCCCTGTGACCAACAGCTGACATTAATTTATACTTCGCTTACATTAATATACCTGTATATGCATAGACACGATAATTTGTTTCTATAACAATAAAACCATCTTGTGCTTTACTAAGTTGACTTGATTTTTCTATTTTTAACAGAAACAAGAATTAAAGTTAACATCAACCTCAACTGTCTGTACCTTTGAAGATCAAAAGTTGTGTGACTTTGATTTGCTACACATAATGCGCCTATATTTCTTTATTGGGGGTTTTACTTTTGTCTCTCTTGCTAATACTTAGGGTGACTGTCTACTTTTGAAAATTGATTTAAGCTTTTTTTTAAACTTCAATTTTCCGAATTGAAATTTAATGCTGATTCCAAATCTGGGAAAAAAATAGGGTGTCCCGAGCTTGTTTTCGAGATAATCAGCATTTAATGGAAGCCTACGCACGACCTTTTGGAGTAAAAACTGCGCCACCGGAATTGATTAGAAAAAAATTAAGATCTATAAGATAATAGTTATTTGCAGACTATATGATTGTACGAACGAAGGCTAGTCAATCCTTCTACAATAATACATGGATATTTTCAACAAAAAGACAAAAAGATAAATTGATTTCTAATATTTTGTAGTTTTGGTGCTCTTAAAATTTTAATCGAACAATTTTAGGTCGAACAAAAATCCCTACAAAAATCTATTTTTTCATGTGTTGCTGATAAACTTTTTCTAAAATGTTGATATAACATAGATTTTTGAGAGTTTTTTCGAATGAGCCATTAAAAAATAGAGAGTCCCGTGCAAAATTTGAGGGTTTTGCCCTGTTGAAGCTCAAAGGCGTATGGTTCTTCAGTAAAATATTGTAGATTGTTCAGCGGTTTTTGAGCACGCGCTCATCGTGGGCTCAAATCGAACGTTCAAAAGTAGGCAGCCACCTTAATGAGCTAAAATAAGTTAAATATTTGTAAATTTAAGTAATATAAAATGGCAGTCATGTGTCTCCACACTGTGAAATATATGTCGACATGATTGTACTTTGAAAACTTGAAACACGCCACAACACACCTAGTATCCAAAAACAGCTCACAATTATAGCTTATTTATTTGAATCTTAAATTTTAATTAAAATCTATATTTTACAAGAGTAACATAAATAAATTGACTGGTAAAAGCATCAAAATACAAATATTTGCAGAATTAAGAGTTGAAAGCAATTAATATGTGCTATAAACATAAAATGAGGCTGGTAGGGCCTCTGGTTCTCTTTTCTTCAAACTTCGTGTAATTTCAAAGCAATGTAGCAACTTTTCAGGTGTATTTTTTACTACCACGTTGTCAAATGTATGTACCATATGCTGTTTTAAATGCTAACTATTATGACTTGTAGTAGAAAGACGTTACTTTTCTGGGGCTTTTTGCATTTCATCATGGTCTATTGCTCGACGTGCTAATATACTATAAGCAGTAAGATCACAATTACCCTGGTCCCAGAGTTTTCTCGTATTTTTTTTCTCTGTAAAATCGCCGCGAAGCGTCAACGGCAACAACGAGCTGCTAAGCTGCTAAGCTCGTTGTTGCCGTTGACGCTTCGTGGCGATTTTACAGAGAAAAAAAAATACGAGAAAGCTCTGGGACCAGGGTAGATCACAATATGCAACAATATGTGAATATTATTATAGTGTTTTCAGCAAGAAAGAGTTAATTCTTACCTGAACTTGAAAATGTAAAATCAACAGCTAACATGGTTGGATAATACCTCTTTGATGTGCGCTGAAAATCATTAAAAAAATATAACTTTCTATTGTCACTAAGATAATAGCTACTGTTTGTACATGAACCTCAGAAATTAATGGACAACAATGCAGTAAATATTGTAAAAACATGTATGCATATAGTGATTTAAAAAAAATTTTGTAATTAAAAAAAGACGAAAAAATAAAAAATAAAAAATAAAACTGGAAAAAAAAATGGTGGTGCTTATATTTCACATGGTCTCAATGCCCTTTTACTAATTGCAGAGAAGGACTTTACAGGCTGCATATTAAGGCGCTATTAGCAGCCATGCAGCTTACAATCATGAGTGATTTATTAGTACGTTAGTGTTATGCCTCCAAATTGGGATAGGCTGTTGAACCGGGAGACAATCCCCTACTCTTACATGAATAATTCAACAGGTTCTTTTATGTCCCCCATTTACTGTAGTTAGGAAGGGTTGGGAGACAGGGCCTACGGTTTAAAGTCCTTATCCGAGAAGACTTGAATGTCTAACCATTTGCAGATATTATTACAAAGGCAGCACCTTTCTCCTCAGTTATTTTAAGACCCTGAGTGTTGGTCCGGCCGAGACTTGAACCACGACCTCCCGCACAACAGACCGACACTCTTACCAACTGAGCTAACCTGGCAGTTTTATAAAAGTATGAGAGAATCATCCTTGAAAAAATCATCTTGGGACCGGCAGGGCTGATACACAAAGGAATTAATGGCAGTATCACAGAAAAGCAGAAGATTGCCCTGTTCATCAGAAAAACTAAAATATTGATTTATTTTTCAATCCTACATTGTATTCTTTTTTCTATATTATAATAATTATTTTATGTCTTCCAGTTTTCCCAAGGTCCATGGATTTGACTTGCTGAGCTAACAATTTATTAGCAAAACTTATTTAAGCAATTAATTTGAAAACAAAAATACAATAACTGGTTCATTAATTTAAATTGCTATTGCACCATAAACAGTGTATAACAGGGATTCATAGTCACTCTCAACCAACAAAGCCTTAAAGAGATAACTACCTAAAAACTAATGTGAGCTGGGTCAGTGTTTCTAATGAAACTGTGAGTAATGATAAAAGGGAACACCGCAAAAAGATGAAACTGATGTTTTGAATGTCTAGTCCTTCAAAAAATTGAGTTTGGGTGTGGATGACAATCATTGAAGAGGATTTCCATTACCGTTTCTATTGGTTTCTACACCAGGAATGGGGTGAATACTCAATGTGAACACATACAAAAACTACTGCATTTATCTCATGCTTCTTGTTGCTGTGAATTTCTTGCCCTGGATATATTTTCTCAAAAATGTCATCAGATTCCGGCTGTGAATCTTTCGAAAAATTTGAAGTCAGAATAGAAACCCTCTTGATTGACGTCCATCAAAACTCAATTTTTCCTTTGTGATATTAGGTCTAAGTTGGTTGAGTGTGACTGTGAATAAGTCTAGTTATAATTAGTGCTAAAACTTACAAAAAGGCATAAGGAAGTTACCTTTCTCTGGAAAACTAAACCTATCTCTCTCAGGTGCTGCAGCATTTTCAACTGACATTCTGTTAGTCCATCAGTAGGGTAATCCTTAAAGAAAGTTAATCATGGTGTTTAAATTATAATTGATAAGCAGAATATATTAATTTTACAGTGGGCAACACACCCAGACATAGCCACCTAATTTATTTTTAACTTCATGTAATGCCATTGAATAATAGAGCAGTTTTTGCATGACTGTGAAAAGCTCAGTTGATTGGATGGAGAGTAAATTCTCGTGCATTGTGATTGGTCTGACGTATCGTTTGCTGTATCACGACCGTGTTTGTGCCTTGATCTTTTCACGAAACAAAAACTGCACTATTTGCAGGACACACCTAACTATTGCCACCCAATGGATCTCTTTACTAGTTAGTCAATCATACAGAGAATTTGTGTATTTACGTGATGATGATGATGATTATGATTGATATAGCGCCTTTTCTATGTGGATATAATCAAAGGCGCTTTACGTGGAGTTGTGAATGACAGATTGCTTTTTTATACTATTTACAAACATGAGAGATAGTTAGTATGAAGTGTAGGCACTGAGAATGGTCACTGCCAGGTTTTCTTTTTACGTCCTCAGTGATTCTTTTATGTCCCCCATTTTACTGTAGGTTAGAGAGGGTTAGGAGACAGGGCCTACGGTTTAAAGTCCTTGTCCAAGAAGACTTGAAGGTCAAACCATTTGCAGATATTATTACAAAGGCAGCACCTTCTCCTCAGTTATTTTCACCCTACGTGTCATATAAATGCAAAAATTCTCACTGTCTGATCTCCTCTGGTGTTATAGACTTACTTCCATAACTCAATGACATAGTGGATTGGCCTCTACGAGGCAGTAGCCACAAAAAATCCCAGGTTTTTTTCTAAACCAGTAAAATATTTTTAGCAAAGGAAATAAATAAATTTAATTAACAATATTTTTAGTACCTTTCCAGGAGTTGAAAAACTTAATTGAAATAAAAAAGACAAACACTCAACCAAGTCCATACCACGTGCCTTGGAAATACAAAAAAAACATTCGTTAGTATAAACTGTCATCATAAAAATTAGACATACGCTAACACTCCTCTGGGTGTAATAAGAACAAGGATGATAACATAAATTTTGTGTAACTCAAAAGTTACTGTCACTGGATCATTGTAAAGCAAATTACAATTACAATTCACCTTTTATGCACCAACCCAAAACATGTTGGATTGAGTTACGGTCACTAAAAAGTCCTGACATATTATACTCGGATTCTCATACAAGTTTACAGAATTTAACAAGAAATTCAGATCAATTCCTTTAGTTAATATTCTAAACAGTAGTAAGAAAAGCTGCAATTTAAGAGAAATGATATTTTGCTTGTATTTAGGGAGATATCTTAACAAAAGGAGTGAATAATTTGTTTAAGAGTCAGTACGTTCGTTCGAAATCCAAGAACAATGTGCATTTAACTCTTGGTGATTGCAAAACGATCCAACAAGTTTTTTAAACTCGGTTCAGAAGTGGGTGTATTTCATTCAGAAATATTTTATTTACTGACAAAAATAAGACAAGCTTTTTTAGAAATTCCTTTACTTATATTTTAAGACCAGCTTGAATTGTCACATGCAGGGAACCCAGTGAAAATATAACAAGTAAAGATGATCATTTGACTGTGCTGTTACCTCAACTGTCTCTAAGTATTGTAACATGAAATACCAGACTTGTGAACTTCTATCCATGAGAAGAAATTGAAATCCAGCAGGGCTTATAATAGGACTAGACCCAGGAGACTCACTGAAATAGTAACAATAGCATCATCGTTAGGTAATTATACCAAATACTGCTGCCCCAACTATATATGAACCTGAAATACACCTTTTGCTGTTAATAAACCGCAAAGGAATATTCATTGAAGCAAAGAAGCGTTGTCATTAGAGGGAACAGGCATACAATAAGGCAAGCAGAGTGTCAAGAGTGAGATGGAACTTTTATTTAGAAATTTAGCATAAGATTGGATTTGACAATCATGAATAGGTTTGCGTGGGCTCATTAACGTTTTCAAACTTTCATTAATGTTTTGGTGCAGACAATAAACCACAACAAACATTCAATACAGTGTTTTGGACATTTATGTAGCAATACAATATAAGTATATTGTGCTTTTACAATTGTAGATTTTCGAAAACAAAAATGTGAATTTATCCTTAGAGAACGTGTTCTCTATTTAAACATCTTGGACGATATGTGTGCATGTGGTTGTACCATTTTATGCATATCTGTGGATCTTCATATAGGGGAGGGTACATTCGCTGGACCCCTCATATATGGACCCCTCATATATGGACCCCTCATATATGGACCCCTCATATATGGACCCCTCATATATGGACCCCTCATATGGACCCCTCATATATGGACCCCTCATATATGGACCCCTCATATATGGACCCCTCATATATGGACCCCTCATATATGGACCCCTCATATATGGACCCCTCATATATGGACCCCTCATATATGGACCCCTCATATATGGACCCCTCATATATGGACCCCTATATGGACCCCCATTTGGACCCTTTTATTTCTATATAATTATGTAGCCTATATTTTCATATTATCCACAGCTGGGTATGTTCCTTTTTGGAGCAAAAATTACAAACAGGATACAGCTTTGTTTCGTTCATTGACAAATGAAAAAATCCCCCCCCAAAAAAATCCAATTGCTGCATATTTGAAAGATCTCCATAAAACCAACATAAACTGTACTGGATCTCATGGTGATTTTAAAACTATATACATCATAAAGTAGTCAGAGGGAGATTATTGCAGGCACATAAAACCTTGACGGCTGAAAATCTGAGCTGTTCAAAAATATAATATCTGGAGTGTTTTTTTAAAATATTATATTCAGTCTAAATAATCGTGGTGGTTGGTTTACGCATTTTCCATCGAACTTCTATTGCTGTATGTCTTCAGGCACTAAAAGTAAACAAACACAACCTTTCCTGATTGGCCCCTGATTTGCAGTTGCAGGAGTGGGGGGGGGGGGGGGGGGGAGGCTGGCTCAATATAAAATGTCAGCTGCCAACATTGCACGTTCAGTATAATACGGCAACAAATCACTGCGAAAAAAAGACTACACCTGATTGATATTTTTCCAAGTTTTAAAACTTGCATGATATTATTATTATTTTTAGTATTGACCATCAGGAATGAAGACGTTCAACAATACAAGATCCCCATTGAAGCGCTCAACCTTTAGAAATCAAGAGTTTTAAATATGGCATGGTAAAGATAAACTCGACTGTTTTACTTTTGGCGAGTTGAAATGTATACTTAGAATTATTTGGATTTATTATAGTTAGTTTACAATTTCAAAAGGTATAGAATTTTGTAAATTTTTTTTGTCAGCCTGCTTTTGTCACACACCATATAGTTTAGTAATCAGGTTATCGTATTTCGGCTACTCAGGAAATACGATTGCGAGGATAAAAAGACTGCTGAAATGCAACCTAGAAAATAAGTTGGGAAACCTATGCTGAAAGAAGTGTGCATGTTCATAGAAACGGGAAAGCGACTAAAGTAAAAGAAACATTGCGAATGACTCACAAAACTTCAGACTCCAAAGAACTGTTGTGTGTTTACAGTTACAGTAAATGTACTCTGCTCACCACTAAACCACTAACACTTTCTTATTTCACTTTTGATATTATATTAAGCCAATATCTACTGCATGAGATATGATCAATAAATTGATGTGTCCAGCTACACAAGGCACCCATTCCAAACATGATACTTACCATTTCATGAGACCACTAAGTACGAGAATCCTAATGACATCTTGACTTACACCTGTTTCACTGTTATCATAAGAACCAGTCATAAAGTACAGCACTGTCTAAACAAATATTTTAAAAAGTTTATTTTAGTATAATTTCAAGCTTGAAATCAATTTTATAATAGAGTTTCACTCTATTGACTCTGGTGACCATGCAGTGATTATCGTAATGATACAATATTCACTGATCGGTGATTGTGAGGCTATTAAAGTTTGCCAGAGCAGAAGTAATACTAAAATGTCATTTTGTCCTGAATTTGCCAAGGAAAAACTGGATGAACCAATTTATTAGCCTTTCCAGAATTGAGGGAGACTGGAAACAAAGTCATAAGGACATTAATCTAAAATCAAACAAACCCCATCAGGTGGTAGATCATTCACATTCAAATTTTTTACTGGGTTTTAGAATGTTTGGGACTGATTTGCAGGCTTAAAACAAATTGTAAAAATAAGAGAAAAGCCAATGAATGTCTTCAAACCCAATACATTCTCTGGAGGTTTGTATTCTTGTGACTTTTAAAAGCTTGCTTCTTGATCAAACTCAGTAATAGTACTAATATTAGAATATTTATTGCGATGGGGATCACCTCTTAATTAGGTAAATATTTTCACTCAGCTTCAGTCCCTTCCTCAATTCTGGAAGGCCTATGGGAGAGACGAACTCTCTAGTCAGGAGAGTTACAAGAAATTTGATTTTGTGAATGTGATGTCAAATCCAAGAATCAAATCTGAGACCCAAGAAGCAAGAGAAGTCAGTAGGCTAATTAAACGCTATGCCACCCTTGATTCACTAAAGGTTTACAAGTCAAGTCCAGGAATCCAACCTGAGATCCTAGGTGAGAGGATAGTGGGTTATTGCTGTGCGATCCTTGATTAAGGTAATTCAACAAGTTGAAAGTTATAAATTGCACTTTTGCACTTTTTCTGTTTTTTTTATACTAAAATGTCCAATTAGGTGCATATTTAGCATACTAGCAAAATTAAAAAAGAGAGCCCTTTTGGCAAAAATAAAAGTTCTAAGATATTAACTGCAATCCAGCAAAATATCTTGCAGGTGATTCTGCATAAATCTAAGATTATTTGCTGAAGGAGTCATAGGAATCAATAAGAATGATTAATTTTGACATTTCATTTATTTCAGTTGATAGCCAGACACGATTTCACACTTATCGTACATAAATACATGTTTATATAAAAATTGCTCAGCACAACTTTTTTAAAGAAGGAACTTTTGAACTAAAGTCCTAAAGAAGGTGTACCTATTCAAAATACAAATTAAGGATATTTTCTAGCTTGTTTCCTCACAATTTCGGCATTTTGTTCGAAGTAGATACTGCTCATATTGAGCTGATTTAAACTAACATCATACATTTTAAAGAAATACATAACTCCACGTTTTAAATCGAGATTATTTTTCCAGATTTTGAATTAAAACTTTTGACCATAATGGTTGGCATATTACTTTATATCTTAAATATATGAATGACAAATTTATGCCCATCTAGGTACAGTATCTATGAATCCTAGAGTGCCATAAATTTATGCCCATCTAGGTACAGTAAGTATGAATCCTAGGTGACATAAATTTATGCCCTCCTATACAGAAAATATGAATCCTATAGGTGACATAAATTTATGCCCTCCTATACAGAAAATATGAATCCTAGGTGACATAAATTTATGCCTTCCTATACAAAAATATGACAGTATTTCAACTTTACGACCCATTTCTTATTTTCTTAGTCAGTGTTTTTGGAATAAACACTGAAATATGAAAATATTTATTACAATAAAAACTACAAAACACTAATTGGTACATTTGTGTCACTTTTCTTTTTGTGATGATTATACCCTTAAGTTAAGGTGAGCCGTTCCTTAATCTTTAAAGAAGTAATTAAATGGCGGGGAAAAAATATATATATATATATGTAAATGAAATATAGTTCCATATTGACCAGGTTGGAAAAAAAAGGTCAACTTACAGAGAATGTCAGTGTCAGTATCTAAAGTGAACAAATTATATTCATCATTATAATAAGATTTATTAAAGATGTTCAATTCTGCTTGTTTTTGTGTATATTTTAATATTAATGGCCAATTTAATGTGGAACAAATACCACAGACCAGAGGCATAAGTGCAAAAATGCAAATATAACTTTCAACGTGTTTTCCCTTGTTTTGCACTGCACATTTTTCTGCGCATGCAACTAAAAGCATGGAACTAACAAAGTTTAGGCATTTTTCTTTTGGAAACTAAATAAGAAACATGTTCAAAACCAATTTTCCTTTTTTTCTCTTTTTTAAGTAGAGAAATTGTGATTTTTATCTGACTCGCCCCAGTCTCCACTCAAAAAAGTGTCAGTTTTCGACTAATGGTGACCCCATCTTTTCATTGCAGTTTTTAAATGTTCATAACATAGTTAATGTCCATGCAAAATTTCAGGACAAAGTTATTGGCAAAATTTCTTTCAAGGGAATTACCTTAAATGCTCAAGTGAAGTCCAGAGAAGTGAGATCCCATGCCATGGATCCTTGAAAGGATTGTTTTAACTTATGCTAAGTGTATTTGAAAAGGCATTCAATATATAAGTTTTGATATTTACCTCCCATCTTTCAGTAGCATATTTATCTAGAAAACCTGGTTCTCTATTTCTCTTGTCAGGTTCAAGTGTTGTTGAGGAATCAATCCATGGTCTTCCCCTGCGAAGTAGAATAATAGAAAAAAACACATTTTAGACTCAACAATTTTACGCTCGAGTTACAGTTGTTTTTTTACCGAAATTTGTTTTCCAATAGCCAGAAACTACAAGTACAAAATACTACGAAAAGTGGCACAAAGTTCGCACTTATAGTTCAAGATCAACTAAAAAACTATTGTGTGAAGTTTGAAAGACAAAAGTACATATTACATTTAAGGATTGGGTTTGGACTCTGCTGAATAAAATTATTTTGAACCATAACTACATTTTGATTTCATACAGGATGATTGACAGCTTATGGGCATTATATTGGAGATTATATCTTGAAGATCGGTTCTTTCCTGAACTTCATTTTGCCCAATAAAATAATAACAAACAGGTAATGGTATGGTTCCTCATAAAGATTAAGGATTATTTTCACTTGCGTTTTCAAAGTTTTGAAATTGCTTTTGCTGCTTAGCAATGAAGGCAATTTTAAAACGTTCAGAACACTTTTGAAATTATTCATACTGTACATTTTACTCTGCCCCATGCAAATATTACCTATACTAATTGGGTAAAAGAGAAATTCTTACCCTCCACAGATAGCCATTTTAAGGTTGCATTGAAATGTGGAATTCATTTCACATCTATTTGGTCCACCTGCTGTGGTCTCTTTCCATATTCTCAGTGCCTTAAGTTTCTTGACAGACCCAACATGATGACTGTGAAGAAAGGACTACAATAACTACTTTGATCTATAATCTCTTCCATATTATAATAATTGTACAAGTTATCGTAGATTTATAAGTTTTACACCGTAGTGAAAATAGAAAACTGACGTTTCGGACGTTAGTCCTTCGTCGGAGTCAATTGACTCCGACGAAGGACTAACGTCCGAAACGTCAGTTTTCTATTTTCACTACGGTGTAAAACTTATAAATCTACGATAACTTGTTTCATTAGAAACACCGACGCAGTCCACGCTAGTTTCACTAGCCATCATCTACATATAATAATTGTAATTATACTTTTATTAGTAATTAGTAGGTTCACATTTCAGTATTTGCTACCACACTTTCAATCTCCTTCATCAAATAAAGAATGTCTGTCTGTCTGTATTGATCTGAGTGAGTGAGTGGATGACACATTTGCATCATTATTAAAACGGTTAAATAGCTATCACTAGTCTTATTTCACAAATGGACTATTTTACACACCCTATTTTGCCACTCCATTGCTTACTCAGTTATCAAGGACATCTTTTGCTTTTCTTTTTGAGGCATATTACATGTTAAAGTACTTTTTATATAAAAGAAATCACTTAGTTGATTTGCTATAAAAGGTTTTTTTCAAAAGAAAAACTGAAGAAGCATCCCTAGCAGCATAATGCTAAAAGTAAACAAAATCTGAAACAGCAAGCGTCATTTATTACAAGCTACATGTACATTTGTACATGTTGAATAACCATACCAACACTAATGATGAAAAGGTAAATTATACACTGTGAAAAGATGAAAAAACTTACTGACGTTTCGGACGCTAGTCCTTCGTCGGAGTAAAAGAGAAAGAGGTGGTAGAAAGGAGTGTATATATGATAGAATAAGACAAAAGAAACCGGGTCCGAGCCGTGAAGAGCTCAGTGTTGCATGTGAGTTGGGTTGTTTGTATGTCCTCCCTATGCTTCAAGGGTTTTCCGGGTTCTGCAGCTTTCCTCCCTCCACAAAAACCAACTATTAAATCCTAATTCGATCCTAGGAGATATTCATGATAGGGCTAACTTCAATATCTTCTTTCCCACTCACTGATGAAAATAAATTCATGTCTTTTAAAGACAGCCATAAACGATTCCAATAAACAAATAGATTGGAGAATTTCTAAGTACACTATAAACAGCACTACAGACAATCTTTCTTACTTGTAGTAGTCTTTTTTTATCCATGTAGTAAAAAGACTTTCTGGTATAGGCTGATCAGTAAAAAGGGTTCTCAATACGTAGTGTCTTGCTAGTTCAGGAAGTTCCCTAAAATTAAAATCACAAAACTTAATGAGCCTATTTCTCAACCACTTCAAAGGGGAAGTGCCATAAAATCCTAGTTATAAACATGTATGGCTTGGATGGGAGGGGGGTTGCAGCTGTGTAGTGTACGTAGTGTCTTGCTAGTTCAGGAAGTTCCCTAAAATTACAATCACAAAACTTAATGAACCTATTTCTCAACCACTTCAAAGGGGAAGTGCCATAAAATCCTAGTTATAAACATGTATGGCTTGGAGGGGGGGGGGGGGGGGGGGTTGCAGCTGGAAGCAAAATGAGTTTTTAAATTAAAAAGGAAATGATTTTTTCACACTGTCATTTTTCCAGTCAATCTTTTATTTTACCACAAACTGACGTATAAAATACAATGGAGCAGTTCCACAAAGGGCTTTAAACTTCACTTAGAAGATCTTAACTTGGATTCTATATTCTATTGCTAATCATGTTATGCTATACATGGTACAGGTATTTTGCAGTATCTGCCTGCATGCGGTCCGGTATCCTTTGCCGCTTAACGACAACAAAAACTAGTGCAAAAAAAATATGGGAAAAAAATAAAAAAGTTATTTATTGTCCTATCATCAGTCCGGATAGGGAAAATCTGTGCCCTCCCTCTTGAAAACGGATCTCGGCCTAGGCGTCGATCCATATATTCAAGACCTCGGGTACAGCTTTTCCCTATCTGGACCTCCTGGCCGGTAAATAACATATGTATTTTTTCATGAGTACTAAATGTGTTTATAATAATAATACACTCAAGGAAATTACTCGATTCTGATTGGACAAAGGGGTACAAATATTAAATCCAAAATTGTATTATGTAGAATCCTATAAATTGCTCATTTTTGTTGAGTGTATTAAAAAAAATGTTTTCGTACAACTCTGAATTTATAGATACTCGTGATGTTATGAAAGTTATCAATTGGACATGCCTAAGTGCTCGTCAAATTTTGAAACCTTTTGTTTTCAAGACAGTTCTGAACTGCATGCACTCGACATCGTATACAAACTAATATAATGCTGACACTAGTGCATGCTACTGCACATTCTATCGGAGCACAGTTAATAGTTAATAACTAGTAATGTTAAGTCAGCAAGGAGGTTTGACAGAGTCATGAATTGCGACGTGCCGACCTTTAAGATTTTAGGACCGGTAGCGCGATAGCAAAGTATAAAGTGCCTATTTATTTAAAACGACTCTAGAACTTGAATCTATTCAATGAACCGCTATTATTCATCTTTATTTATATATATTTTTCTATCGCCAATTTATTTAATTCAATTTTACGAACCTTCTAGGATTAGCGCAAGCTATTTAGAAGTGTAACCAACTAAGAACTAAGAACTAAGAATTTGTTCATTCCTTACCTAAAAACCGTCATACAAGTAGCTGGGTGGTTATAGAGTCTATCTAATGTTGTAACAGGTAGATCACATAGATAATCATGTAAATCTTTTAGTTGTAAATGGCGAAAATACTGACTTCCCCACTCCGGGCTCGCCGCCATACTTTATCTCTGTATATATATTAACATGCCATATAATCACCATCTTCCTTAGATCATGTATACCTGTATCCATTGTTGACAATGGTTTACATTAGTATCCATAGATGTCTTTCCCTGACTATCCATCAGTATCCATGTCTAACTATAGGTGTCCATCAGTATCCATTGTTATCCATTACATCCATCAGTATCTGTCAGTATCCATAATAGGTAGTTACTAAAACAGGTAATCATAGCAAGGGAGAGTTGAGGTGTATTAAATGATGGAATACTTCTATGGGAGACTACTTATGGGCGACTACATGGCATTCTACCATGAGGTACATGGCTTACAACGAAAACTAACACTCGATCGATCGAAAAACGCCAATAAAATACACCAACTGGACGACAAACTCGATGGAGATTCGATTTTTTGGCTGGCTTTAGGTGATTTCAAAATGGTTTCAGGTGCCTTTCAGTTTGCTCCAGGTCGTTCATTGTTTGAGTAACCTCCAAACAACAGGGAGCCCAGTGCAGATGTAAGTGGCCTACTGGGCTAGGTTGTACGAAGCCTGGCTAGCGCTATCCAACGGATAAATATTATCCAGTGGATAGATTAAAGAGATTGCGGACAGCCGCACATTTTGATATATATCTTTGATATACAAGTCAAGTATAACTATGGTCAAACACTATATAACTTTTGGATGTATGAACATTAGTTTGCAGGCAGAAAGCAAGGAATTATCGTGGCTTTGCTACCATACGTTGATAACTGTTAAAAGTGGCTCGCTGAAATGGCATGGCACATCAGTTAATTCTTACATTTTAAAATCAAAAATTATATACATCCAAAAATTCTTACATTTTAAGTTGGCATTTCAAACATGAATACTTTTTTTATACTGTCCACACTATGCGAGGAGGCTCTCAGTAAAACACTGCATAAGCGTAGCCTCCGTTGCAGACGTCTTGTGGTGTTCGGTTCGAACACCACAAGACGTCTGCAACGGAGGCTAGCATAAGCGGGCTTCGGATAATTTGCTAAGAAATTTACTACAAATCTTCGAGAGCTCCATTTTCTTAGAAAATTAGAGACCACTTGAAATCTCAGTGGGAAGAGCAGTGTAAACTCACCATGTACCAAAAGCCACAAATTTATAAACTACATTAAAATACTACAAGTTGAAGACTCAGTTACTCGTGTTGTTATAGAGTCATTTTGAATGCATAAAGTTCTGTAAAGTTTGGTTCACACGAGCAACGCAAGTGCAAACGCAAGAAAACTACGTGTGAACTACAGTAACGCAAACGCAAACGCAAAGAATGGAAAATTTTTCATTTTCTTGTGCTTGCGTTTGTGTTTTTAACGTGTGAACCGGAGAAAACGCAAGCACAAACGCAAGACGTGGTTCACACGAGCAACGCAAACGCGAACGCAAACGCAAGGAAAATACGTGTGAACTATAAACAAGCACTACTGCGCATGCGTATCTTAGTTTACTTGCATTTGCGCTGTACGTGTGAACATTGCTTGCGTTTGCGCTTTCGCTTGCGTTTGCGTTGCTCGTGTGAACCAGGCTTTCATACATGTTCAACTAAATGAATACCTTCGCTTTAAGTGAGTCTGATTGGACACTTGAAGGTCTTATTTCTTATATGAAGAGCATTTGATTAATTAGAAAATCGAACTTGGTTTTACATTGTCTGAGGATGGTGAAGTTCTTATAAAAGTTACTTATGAAATATTATATATCATATATATGACATGCATAAGAAAGTTGCAAAAGGCAACACACAACCGAAAAGCACGTGGTAGACGTGGTTGGGATAAACAAACACGTTGGCAGAAATTCTCACCTTTGAACTATCCTCTGCTTCTTCCTCAGAGGCGGACAATACGATATCTCTCTGCAAAGGCCGGAGATAAGCTTTTGCCTGTCCCAATACAATTTTAAGGTATGCGACAGAAAAACCAGTCGATGGCATGGGTAGGAGAATAAAAGTTTTTGATCGCCCATCACCAGTGCGCAATATATCTCGTATCCACCACCCTCTTCCAATGCTGGGAAAGCGTTCAAGAGGCATTCATGGACTTGGGCTCCATTTCCCTCTGCGGGAAAGGCTATCTTTTTCTCTCCAAGTCCGCTCAAAGTCAGCTTGATCCTAACAAGGTAGGCAAGGAAACAAAAACGAACAACTAGAAGACAAAAGAAAAGGTTAGTTGAAAGTAAATCGTTCATTAATCCCGTTGGGACTAAAGGTGCCCAATAGGTGAATAAGCCGCATTTCTTTGGTCTTGTTCTCATTGGTTTCTTTTGTCTTATTCTATCTTATATACACTCCTTTCTACCACCTCTTTCTCTTTTACTCCGACAAAGAACTAGCGTCCGAAACGTCAGTAAGTTTTTTCATCCTTTTCACGGTGTATAATTTACCTTTTCATCATTACTGTTTCATTAGAAACACCGACGCAGCTCACACTAGTTTTAGCTAGTTATATCTTTTCAAGAACAAAAAACAGTTTAGTGCATTTCGATTCCATTTAACTGCATGGTTTTAGTATGGGAGAAATTATCTTCATCTCGAATAAAAAAATAATTGAAGATTTTTTCCCTGATCTTATTTTTCCCTTTCAGTTTCATTCAAATCGTTCTCCCTGTGACTTCCATCATATATACATGAAGTACCTACCGCAAATGGTAATGAGCTAGCACCTCGCTAGCACCTGATCGACGCGCAACTCAAGCTGGCCAATCAGACGTGTATCACAATCGAAATTATCTTGCTATTGCGAAAAGGAAAACCCTACGTTTTCAGTATTTTTCTTAAGTTTTGCGATTTTGTAAAACAATTAAAACACTGGCAGCAAAAATATGAGTTGCCCTTAGTTACGTACGCCATCTCCGAGCGTGCGCAGTGCGTTTTTCACCAGTGTCGATGACACAGGGATTTGTGTTCCCCCGAGTTATGTGTTCCCCCGAACACTCGGCACTAGTGTTTTGTGTTCCCCCCTCCTCTCCCTATGAAACATCTTTTGACACGATTCTCTCCCCCAGAACGAGAAATCTCTATAAATCCAGTGTCCGGGGGAACACAAATCCCTGTGACATTGGCCAATCATAAAAAGAGGAACTCCAAGCTCGTTTCGTTCCAATCCGATCCCGATCAATCCCGATCAGCCTACGATGAGATAACGATGAGATTCGAGAAGAGAATGCATAAGAACCAGAAGAAAGCCTGAGAACTAGTGTCGATGGAAGTTTGTACACGTGACCCATTAAAAAATATGTTTTTTGATCTGTAGCTCTTTGTTTTTTTATCTTCGGTTCTTCTTCATGAACAGTTTGCGTGAATTTATATTCGGATAAGATACCAATGCGATGCTTATCTACTTAACCTTTAAGACGATACATTTTTTTGCTTTATTGTTGCTTTGAGAAGACCTTTGAGAATATAAACTTAGATCAATGAAATTTTCTATCGATTGTTTTTCGTTAAATTAACGAAGCGAAGCCGGGTCAACATCAACCAAAATTATGGGATTTGGCCTTCAGTTGCGACTTTTGCTGTGGAAAAATTTTACACTAAAGAAAAGATCTCCGGTGAGTTTAATTGCGTGTTTAGTTCACTCTTACAAGGTTAGATACAGGGCTAAATTTCGTTTATCACCCTCTATTTCAGCTGGCTGTCTTGTTCGAAGTTCTTATTCCGCTCGTCTTGTTCCTTATATTAATGGGAATAAGATTAAGAAGACAGCCCGAACCGAAACCCGAAGGTCAGTAAGTTTATAAAATATTGTCTGAATTAAAGAACATTAAATTTTCTGTCTATTGACAATATTTTATTTATTTTTATATAAATATGAATTGTTACAGTAAATAGAATATAGAACTACACGAACAGGCTATATATGCTGTTTAGTTATTTATTGTGTATGATTTAATTGTTGGTGAAGTAAATGAGGATAGTAAAAAAAGATTTCGTTATGCAAATAGCTGAAAGAAGCATTTCTAACGCGCATACATATTATTTAATGTATAGACGTTGAATGTACACGTAGTCAACACAAAGTGCAAGATCGTATAGGTCTATAAATAGCCTAATCTAAGTCATCTAAAACGCCTTTAGTTTCACGATAGGGTCATAGGTGAATTGCCTGTTTAATACCTTACGTTTTTTTCCTGTATTTTACAAAGAAGTTAATTTTTTTTAACCAAAATTTTATGGATTTTATTTTTGACCATCATATACATTCCATTTTTGGGGAAATCAGACGTTGTTTGGTTTAATTTTTTAAAAGTTCTTTAAAGTTCATATGTTTATCTTCAAGTTAACGAAGTGTCGAAGATTTGTATGGAAGTGTTCCAAATAATTACCATCGGAACTTTTGGGCAACAAAAATGTAAACAATCCAAAGCAATTAGTTCATGTGAGCGAAACCTTTTCTTACTGGACTTGGGAAAAGCTGTTTTTTGGGTCATAATGTTCTGTTTAACTATTCCAATAGCCCTTCTGAGAAATGGAATGAAATGAGAAATATGATTTCAAGCCTAGTTAGTAAAGTTGTGCCTTTTGTCAATAATTTCTTGCCAAAAAACAGACAATACTCATTAATCTGTTGATGAATTTCTTTTAAACTTCCAAGTCAGTTACTGTAGATGCAAAATAGTTTTTATTGATTACCAGTAATTGTTTGATGGTTTATTTGACAAATATTTATTTGTTATTGCCAATCTGACTAAAGATGATATAGTGTGTGTAAGTGTGTGTGTGTATACATGTGTGTAAGTTTGTGTAATTGTGTGTAAGTGGCTGTAAGTGTGTACGTAAGCGTGTGTGTATGTGTGTGTATGTGTGTATGGGTGTCTATGTTTGTGCAAGTGTGTGTGTGTATTTGTGTAAGCATGTGTATGTGTGTGTAATTGTGTGTATGGGTGTCTATGTGTGTGCAAGTGTGTGTTTGTGTATGTGCGTTTGTGTAAGTGTGTGTGTTTGTGTGTGTGTGTATTTGTGTAAGCGTGTGTATGTGTGTAAGTGTATGTATGTGTGTGTAGGTGTGTGAAAGTATGTGTGCAAATGTGAAAAATAGGCACTCAAAAAGCGCATTTGGCTATATACTGCCATAAGAAATTATTGTTATACAGGAAAGGAATGGAAGTTAGTAGCAGACTGCTGAGATATATGAAGAATATATTGGTAATTGAAATAGCGGTGTTGCTGAAAAAAACATAACTGTTGAAAGTAAAGGTTTCAGTAATGGTTTAATTGTTGATATTGATAACTGGTTTGTGCTATTTCTTGAAATCCTTGAAAAACCCTGGAATAGGTTGCTATCAATAGACGTCACTTCCGTTAATAGCTCGTTTTTGATGGCTTGTATGATCCTGGAGGTTGTTTTGATCTCTTATTTTCTGTTTTGATGTCGTGAAAACAGTCAAATACAATAGTTTGAGGACTTATTTTGATATGTTTTGACTTAGCATCCGCTAGTTGCCCCCCAGCAAACCACTTGTTTGCCCCCCAGTCAACTCCAAATAGTCACGTGATTGATATTAAGCAATTCAAATCCCATTTTAAGTGCACTTGAAAAGCCCTTGAAAACACCCTTGAAAATAGCAAAGTTGCTGGATAATACTCCTGGAATATGCCTTGAAAATGCAGTGTTTACTTATTGATTATGATCATCTAATGTAACCTAATATTTGTCGAAAATCCATTTATTACTTAAAGTTAGGTTATTAACTTTCATGCTATTTTATGTCGATGATATGGAGCCTGAAAATATCATTGTTCCTATGCTTGTTAAGAAGAAATTCACAAACAAAATTGATCCTTGATAATCATAATTTTTGACCTTGAAAAGTCCTTGAAAAGTCCTTGAATTTGGGCTTCTTGTGTTATGCCAATTCATTTTGTGCAACTGTTCCATGATTGAAACAAAATGGTGATCATATTTTGAGGAATGTTTTCCTCGTTTTCCTCAATGAATAAACCACAATGATCTCCCAGACTTAGATGAATTTTCCCTTGAGGTCTCATCTACTGCATATGTGATTCTGTTTTGATGATTAACAGGTGTAAGTTATAAAAAATTTAGTACGTTGTGGCCTATACTAGGGAATCATTGTTTCTGCTCTAGGCTTTTCGCAAATCATGAGGTTAATTTTATTGTAATGTAATGAATTTAGAAATTTGATTGAATTAAATTAATGTAAAGTAAATTAAATGTGCTTTGTTAATTTACTTGATAGTTTATACGCATGACAGAGTTAATTCCACAACCCAATGACAATAGTGTCTACTAATTTGTAGTAGGCACTAAAAACGACAGTGCAAAGTGCTATAATTTGGTATAAATATTATGAAGATACTATCAAACCCACTTAGCATGGGGCTGAATTATCCTCCGAAGAGGCTCAATTATCCTCCGAAGAGGCTCAATTATCCTCCGAAAAGGCTCAATTATCCTCCGAAGAGGCTCAATTATCCTCCGAAGAGGCTCAATTATCCTCCGAAGAGGCTCAATTATCCTCAGAAGAGGCTCAATTATCCTCCGAAGAGGCTCAATTATCCTCCGAAGAGGCTGATATTTTTTATCTGCATTTTTTTAAGTGAGGTCAGCCATTGGCCAAACATCGGCCTAAAATTTGACTAACACATACAATACCAAATGAAAGCTCTGATAAATAATATGGTTGAAAGTTATGAATTTTACTTGTGATTCCGTTTATCGTCATCTCTTAGCATCACTTACTCTTCAGTAAGAGGTAGATTTTTTTATTTAAGCTGCGATTGGTTTAGAAGTTTATCTATTGTTAGGGACTTACTTACACAAACTCGATGACATAGAAGCTTTGTTAGCTGTGATTGGTTCCGAAGTTTATCTTTTATTACAGACTTACTTACACAACTCAATGACATAATGGCTTCACCTCTACAACGCAGCAGCCACAGAAATGAATCACTTATCAGACACTTTTGCAGTTGATTGTCTAGTTGACTGGACTCAATTTATTATTAGCTTTAGTGGTAATGCACTAGAATTTCATGCCAGAGGTTCCTGTTTAGAGTCACAGGACGTCCAAGATGGAATGAAAAATAAAATTAAGATGTTAGAAAATAGTTAGGTAAGTAGGTAAATAAACAGGCAAGACAGGTAAAAGGAGAAAGTGGTGGATAAATTAAGTGTAATGAAGTGAAGGAGAATTACTTTTATTCTAATAAGATCCAAAACCCGTGAGGTTGGATATCCAATCCATGGAGTTGGATCTAATTAAATCAGTGTTGGATCGTTGTATCCAAGTTCATACAGTCATGTGACCCAAAAAGAACCATCCAATTGGTTTTTCATGTCATGAATTATTAATGAGTTTGAGAATATTGAATAGAATATTTAGCAAATAAATATGCATGACAGAGTATAATTAATGTGTTATCATCAATCATGATCATTTTTTAACAAAAATTTCAGAAATATTTCCAGTCCGTGCTCTGCCATCATCAGGGATAATACCTCTTCTGCAACAGTTTTGTCCAAATAAAGTTACAGATGAGCATGGTTTCCCACTGTATCCAAATTCAAGGTACTCTTTGCTTTTAGATGAAAATTAGACAGACCTACATGAAAATAAACACTTACTGGGGACCTTCAGGGGTATGTTTCTCTTAAACTCTCTTTATGCAACACGTTCAACAAAACAGCCCCCAATACTATATGGTTTTATAGGTCATAAAATAAAGATTTTGAGAATAATATCATTTCAAAGTGATTTTCTGATTTGAAATGATGGCGCGCCTTTAAAAAAAACGAGCATTTAATCCGTAGAGGTGAATTAATGGAAAAACCGTTAGTGCATATAGCCAAAAGAACCTCAGTGTGTGAATAAGCAAAATATAAGCTACGAAAGGATGTGAGCATTTTTTGGATATTTTGAGTATTTCGTCTTTTATGCAGTAAACATTAACTGACATTGAAATATTTTGACGTTGGAACTTTAAAATTCAATAACTTTTTAAAGAAACAAAGTATCAAAAATTGCTCACAGGTTTTTGTAGTTTATCTTTTGCTTTTTCACATAGTGAAATTATTTTGGCTATGCGGGCTAAATCCATGTCCATTAATTCACCTCTACTGAACGTGCCCAATTTGTGTTTAAGTCTCCTACGTTGTTTCAAAGTATAAAAATTCTCTTTCAAATAATATTTTTTTCTGAACCTTTATTATATGACCTTATAGTTTTATAGGGTTTTATTTAAATTGTTGCGAAGAGAGAGTCTTAAACAAAACATACCCCTGAAGATCTCCAGTAACCTTAAGAATAACTATGACATTTTTCCATATCGTCACTAGTGAAGATAGTCTCTGATCCTAAAATTGTTTTGATATTGTTCCTAGCAATCCAATGTCTATCAGAACTACCATCGTTCGTCATTATTATTGTTAATGATTATTATCTTCACTAGTTAGAACAGAGCAAATAATTTTTGTCACTGATGTCCTGTCCTGTATCTTGAAAAATATTCATGAGTGGCATATTTCCTAGCTTATTATCATTATTATCATTATTTTTATCATTATTGTAATTGTTACTATAATTATTATCATCATTATTATTATTATTATCATCATCATTATCATTATCATTATCATTATTATTATTATTATTATTATTATAGTACACTAAACAAAATTACTTGACTTTGATTGGTCGAGAGGAGTACAATAAATTATAGCGTTAATTGTACTCCGTAGGAGTACGGCATTAAATTGCTATGGCAACACGGCCAAAACAATGTCAAAACAGTTATTCTAACATTTTGTACTTAAAAAACATACTAAAATTTTTTAAAGGCGTAAGAACTAACTTTTTATGCATTTCGGTTGCGCGATGGACTGAAAATCTACCGCCAAATAGATAAAGATGAACAGCGTTGCTTCGCATTTTTTCTGAAATTTTGTTAAGTGAACTATAAACAAAAAATTGACCATTTTCTCATACAATTTGGAATTAATAGACACTCGTAATGTTTTGAAAGTTCATTAATTGCAGTCGCCTTTCAAATTGTACTCAAGATCATGCGATTTCCTATACTTATTGTTGTAGTTATTATTGTTGTTGTTATTATTATTGTATTATGTAAATATGCCCACTTCTAGTACTACTACAGATGCTGCTGCGCATTCATTTGGATATAAAGTATATATTTTGGGTGGAGACTGTATGAAATTACCTGTATGTAAAATTCCCTAGTGACAATCACTAAATGGTAAAACATAATTAGCTTTAAGTTAAAAATCGATTCCACTGCGCATGCGAGTTTATCCCGAATTTCTCACCTTCTTTTGTCTAAACCTTCTTTTGGTCTTTAATCAAACAAAAGAAGGTGTCTGAGAAATTCGGGATAAAATCGCATGCACAGTGGAACCGATTCTTAAACTATGAAAAGGCTTATTAGCTTAGCACTAGCACAGTAAACATTATTTTTAAATAGGTTTAATGTACGTTTTACACTGAACTAATGGCTTGAAAGTTCAGGGCAGCACTGAATTATAATTATGTATATTATTTATATGACACTGATCTTCAATTTTCTTTCAGCATTGGCTCAATATTGGCAGACATATCAGACATCATGAATTCACCATCTTTGTCAGTCATAGATAATTTAAAGAATATTCCACAACACTACCAAAAGTTAAAGAGAGACTATAATTCCTTTCAGAATAACCTAAAAGGCATAAAAAGTAAGAGTCTTTAGAATTTTATATTAATATATGTTTGCAGGAGAGAACTGTATTGTTTTCAAAATATCTTACTAGCAGTTTGTCATCTCTTTCTGGGAGGGGCTGGTGGGACTTTTTGGGTTGGGTCATACAACATAAAGACTCAGGAGGGGGCCCATGAAAGAATTGAGTTGAAAGGGGGAATGATAAAGTACACTGACAGCTTTTTTACAATAAACTCAACTTCATTAACTTACAATAAATAGAGAGGGGGACTAGCATGAATATCATCCACATTTTAATTCAGGTGAAACTTCACTGGAATAACCCTTAACGGCCTAATAATTGCTAGTTAAATTTTTTTCATGATATTCGAATGTGGGAAGTATTGCATTTTAACTTTTTTTTTTAGGAGTCTGTGGTGTCATACCCTCTACTCACCACTTAACATCGCTCCAATTACATTTCTTTGTATTTTGTAATCAAGATATCTTCTAGTTTTATACTCAGTATTGAAGAAAAACACCATAAAATGATTTAAAGTGAGCAGCTGACATAAAGTTAGACATGAAGTTGTAACAATGTAACAATTGAACTGAAAGGGTGTGAGATTTCTTGTATTTTTGGGTTACCAAGTGAATCCCACCAACACCCATCCATATTAAAAAAAGGTCTATTAGACGTGAGGGTCATGCTCAGTGAGTCCAAAAAAGGCTCCAGCCTTTTTTTAACACCTTGAACAATTATTCTCATGGTTCGTCTCGCTTTGATGCAAAGGCAACACTACCTTTCAAGATGGCGCAGGGAAAGTGGACTATTGGTTCATAGGCTTATTAAATTTGAAAATGAATGCATACAAGAATGCATTGTGCATGTTATTTGCAGAGAGAAGAATACTCTCAAGAATAGATACAGTGACATTTTTCCTAAGTGAAAACCATTATTCTCACATATATTTTTTTCTTCCCAGACTTTACATTAGAAGATGTTATTTCCAATTCAACTGAGGTTCTTCAGCTCTTTAAGAATCTGTCCATACCTCTGTCAATATCAGATGCAATACTAAACAGCACTGTCAGTGGAAGTGAGGTAATGATTTTTTTTTATCATAGCAACTTAATGAAGAGTAGGATATGACTAACTATATAGAAGTCAAGGAAATGAAATGTGTGGCATGACCTAATACATTAGGTTAAAACCTGGAAGAGAGTTCAAGAAATGCCCTAAAGTCTTGTTAATTAAGATCAACCTGCAGCTTTGGTTGCTGGGAATTGTTTCTAAAGGAGACTTTTATTAGTCAAATTACTAGCCTGCGGTTAAAATGTTCTGGATCTGTCCATATTTTTAGTTTCCAATCTGATAGACAGCATGGAAGGAATAGGTGGATTCTTCTAAATTGTTTCCATTTGAATTTCAGATAAGTAAGCTGCTTCAGGCAAGTCAAGCTGGTAGTGTTCAAACTTTTTTTAACAAAAACACTGGAATCCTACCATTACTTGCATCTTTGCTAATGATGCAAAGTATGTTTAAATCGCCAAGTCACAGCTTAAACTCCACTGTTCAGGTACGACCTTGGAATCCTTTCTTTTGGTATAATGTTTTAGCAACAACAGGAACAATCCTCCATTTTACAGTTCCCTTCAGTGACTAAAAAAATATTTGTAAGTCGAGGATGCAGTTAGCAAAACTATACTTTTTGTCATGCGTGGCAACTCCAACCTGATGAACTGTAAAAAGGAGTATTTTCTAAAACTATTTTGAAAACTGTCCGCATCGCGTTCTGAAGGGGGGTGGGGGGCACAATATCCGTCGTATTTTCTTAGTGAAATTCATGCGTTGGGTGTTTAGTCAAGTGACGTGCTGGTTCAGAAGAGAATTAGAATGCTGATCGCGTGTCTCGTTAGTGTATTTTTTCTCCACACCAGAGGAGGTGCCTTGGTGTACATAATTGGAGGGGAGTGTTATTTTGCCCCCAAGGTTGAATAGACTTCTGATTTTCCTGGTTTTCCACACTACAGAACGATGAATGTATTTTTACTACTATTGTGAATTTTATCCCTTTCTGATTGTCAAGAAGCAAGGGAATTAGGAGGACATACCGATAAAAATTACGTAAGCAAATCACGCGCTCGCATGAAATCCCGTTTTTAACAGTTTACCGCCTTGTCTTCGTAGTGAAATTTTTAATTCTTTGTGGTTAAAAGCTACGCCTCGTGGGTCCACAACATTTTGACGGCTATGTGACTTCCGCATGAGTTTTTTTGTTTTTACTAAAAAATGGAAGTGGGATGAAGATCTTTTCCCTCTCTTGGAAAAGAAAATCTGTGATGATAAATAAGAAACATGTTCAAAACCATTTTATCTCTTTTTCGAGTAGAGAAATTGTGATTTTTATCTGGCTTTTATTTGACTCATCTTGCAAATCGAATCTACTGAAATCAATGGAAAGTGTTGATTCAGTCAGCATAACCTGATTCAAGCATCAGCGTAGTTGTCCGATAACCTACATGCCATTGTACAGATGGTTTCGTTTCTACAGCACATAGCTACGAACGCATTAAG
The DNA here is from genome assembly GCA_011057435.1 of Actinia equina. NCBI lineage: Eukaryota > Metazoa > Cnidaria > Anthozoa > Actiniaria > Actiniidae > Actinia > Actinia equina. The sequence goes on from WHPX01000713.1 coordinate 270,847, forward strand.
CGAGTTTTCAAGTCGTCCGGCGACAATGACAGCCCAACGCTACAGTGACGTGTTTGTTAAATTTAACTCTCTATAAGCAAAATTTTGCTCATAATTGAAATTTTTGATTGGTGGTGCTTTTAAATCTATAAAACTATAGTAGTAACTTCATGGGGATGGCACTTGTATACGGCATTTCCCCAACTGTTGGTTTGTATCAGAAATCTCACTCGTTCGATTTCTGATACGTCACCAACTCTACTTCTGCGAAAATACCGTACGCGCGCCCTCCCCATGAAGTAATCTATTGCTATCTTTTTTGATGGTTTGTAGAATCCTGGAGGTTGTTTTGATTTCTTGTTTTTTGGTTTGATGTCGTGAAAATAGTCAAATACAATAGTTTGAAGACTTATTTTGAAATGTTTTTTAACTTAGCATCCGCTAGTTGCACCCAGTCAACTCCAAAAAAGTCACGTGATTGATAGTAAGCAATATACGTATTCAACAACTGTGTGAACTTTAAGACACAAATCAATTTACTTTGCTGAACATATTTGAACACATTTGACTTTATGCATATTATATAATTAACGTTTTAGTTGTCGTTAGAGCCTGTGGGCAATTTAAATAATTTTAACGGTTTTTACACTTACCAATGCCTAATAACATGGGGTTCAATTCAACCACAGCTCTTATTTATTTTTTATGGCTTTAAACCTTCGTCGAACGCCTTTTGGAATTTCGACTGCGATTAACCAATCAGAAGCTACTTCCCGGGATATGGAAAGTTCGCTCTGATTGGCTGGTCCAGACGATAGCTTGTGAATCAAATTAATTAGCAGCTCGGTCGATCCAGCAGACTCCGTTTTTGGCGAGATCACCCATTGTTAAAAACCCAGTCTGCAAAGCAGGCTGCAAGCGGGAAATCTCAAATAAATAAATGAATATCGTGCTATCAGAGCTTTGGAAATAAAGCTAAACTTAATTTTGGTTTCTCTCGTTTTCGTAGCTAATTTTTCATAACTAATACCATACTTTTGTCTGCTTGTATTTTCATTAGAACGACAATTCAACCTCAGTCAACAATATTGTTATTCAAACGAATTGACAAAAGGATTTTTGCTGTCAGATCCCAGTAAGGTGTGTTACATGACAGTTGACTTATTAACTATGGTTATGTTTAAAATGTCACATCCTTAAAGTGTGTTTTCCGTCACAGGAAAGTTTACTTTACTCGCTGTGCAACCTTTCGCCAAATCAAGCTTCGCAAATTCGGAAAGTTCTAGTCTCCCACCTCAACACCAACAAACTGATGGTTCAGGTAATGAAAGTTGTTTTGTTGTTATCTAATCACCTTTCGATGTACTTATTCAGTACATTGCTATTGCTAAATGAAGGTTATTTTGTCTTATTACTATTTTCTGGGATTTTGTCTCTTTTATAGCTGAATGTAACTCAACACGATTTGAACAATTTCAACGAAACTTTCCGTCGCCTCAGCCTTGACGTAAGTACATTTTTCCTTATGTTCTCTTCCCTTAATTATTCTTTCGTCTCTTTCGTCTCTCTTCTCTTTTCATCTCCCGACTGACTGGTTGAGTGAAACAATTAAATAAAACTAATAATCTAATGCTCGGCGAGTAAAGTATGTAAAGAATGGTCAGTACGACCAATATACTTTTGTTTGTAACGGAAAAAACTATTTCTTAAACTGCATTTTTAAAAAGTAAAATTTAATGCTGATTTGAAATATCAAAAAGTAATGGGGTTTCCCGAGCTTGTTTTCGAGATAATCATCATTCAAAGGATGCATATGGGCGAGTTTTTGAAGCAAAATTGCGGCAACGGCAGTGATCAGACAATATTAATATTCATAAGATGATAGTTTTTTCCATAATTTATGGTCGTAGTAATAATAATAATAATAATAATAATAATAATAATAATAATAATAAATTCAAGCATAAACTAATAATATAATAAAATTCTATTATTTATTACATCCATTTTGAAATCACTACCAAATCCTGCAATCTGATTGGTTCCCTGCAGCAGTGATATCAGCCTAAATCGCACGATTTTTGCACATTATCTGATATTATATGAGCCAATCACAAGAGAGAGATGTCATTTTCTAGCCAATTATAGTAATGAATCCATTTGAGTGTTGAGCTCGCTGTTTCTTGAGAAAAAAAAAACAGCCACGGCTCAAAAAAAATTCTGAAGAACGATTTTACCGTAAAATGTCGTAAAAAGACTTAAAAAGCCGTAAAAAGGACTTAAAAAGACCAACTGAGTATATCTTAAAATTGCCAAAAGCATCTTTGTAAAGTAACTGCTCAAGTAAGTTGAAGATATTACAGCGAAAAGCAGTGGGGGAAATCATTCGGCATCTTTTGAATGTGACGTCTTGGCGATTGATCGTAGAAAGTGGTTTCCTTTTCCATCTTTAAAGCATAAAACACATCGACAATACAGTCATTGAAAAAAGGTTTTCTTAAGAAGAAGATGTTGAATGCTTATTTAATAAGACGAAGGTTTATATTTCCAATATGTTAATGACTATCAGACAAAGTTGAAAATGCCATGTTTGGTATCCAAAAAGTAAAACGAAGAAGTTAAAATTTTACACATTTTTTCGTCAGTCAATACATTTTTCGTAATACCAAACCTCTTAATGATCTGTACACGCAAAAAGAATTTGGAATAAACGGATAATCAGTATTGTACTGATAAAAGCAGGTATAGTATAAATTCAATTAAGAAACCTTTCAATTTGGGATAGTTTTTTTGATTACTTCCCCACCCCCCCCCCCCCCCCCCCCCCAATGACGCAAGTAGAGAATACAAGATTTTCGACAAAAAGACAAAGAAGTACATTGATTTGTCATATTTCGTCCTTTCACTCATTCATCTATTATTTCATGTGCTAGAAAAAAAAACTTTTCTAAAAACTTGATATAACATTAATTTTATAAGAGTTTTTCGATTAAGTTAATAAGAAGTGAAAATTTGAGCGTTTTGTCCTCTTGAAGCTCAAAACATCTTCGCTCTTCAATAAAATATACAAGATTATTCATTGGGGGTTTTGAGCGCGTGCACATCGTGGGCTTGAATCGACCGCTCAACTTCGTTTCGGTTATTATTTCCCGATATTCACTTCGCCTTTGGCAAATAATTGTCAAATATTGTCTATATATTTTCTAAGAAGATATAACTAGCTAAAAACTAGTGTGAGCTGCGTCGGTGTTTCTAATGAAACAGGTAAATTATACACCGTGAAAAGATGAAAAAACTTACTGACGTTACGGACGCTAGTCCTTCGTCGGAGTAAAGAGAAAGAGGTGGTAGAAAGGAGTGTATATAAGATAGAATAAAGATAGAATAAAGATAGTACTACAGTTAAAATATATCTAATTGAGCTGATCCTCATAGTGTATCAAGCAACTTAGGCAGATGCATATTTTTAAGACTTTCTAAGTCTTGAACTGGATTCGAACCCATGCCACTTCGATTCCCGTGCAATGTTCTAAACCACTTAGCTATCAAGTCTCACATGAGAATTCAAGGACACATTAGGATAAGAACCAATATTGGTAGCAACAACCCATTTCATTTGGTAACAGTGCATGTTGACCATCTATTCTAGGTTGAAACAGGGAAGGTGCAAAACCTTTGTGGACCACCTTTGTGGACCCGGTCCATTGACTGCCTTTCGTGAACCATGTATGTTCGTGGACCACTGTAAAAACAACATTGAAAACAGCGATAAAGAAATTACCGATTATGAGAAAAGGAAAATATTCAATATTATATCAAAAACCGATCGAAAACGATTTAAATAGATTCTTAAGTTCACATATTTATAATTTAAAACTTACGATTTCTCTAAATTATATTTCCTGCTAATATACCGAATGTTGGTACTTTCAACCTTTCTGCAAGTACACCAAATTTGCTTTTATCCAATAAGAAATGGATAGCTTAAGCTAGTCAAATATTTTCCTTTCTTTATCATCGGTAAAGTCTTGGTCGCTGTTTTTATGTTTGTTCACGAACATGGTCCACGAAGAAGATCGTCTATGCTCTCACTCATTGAATTAACCTTCGATGAAATTTGTAGTATCGACCATTCCATTTTGTAACCGCTTTAACCATATATTAAAGGTTAAAACTTCCCTCTACGATATTTAGTAATAGCCTATTCCAGTTGGAAACAGTGTTGACCATATATTCTAGGTGGAAACCAACCTCAGCGATTTAACGCAATCACCACTTTATTTGGTTACATGGCTAACCATTTATTCTAGATTGAAAGAACCGTTGCGATTTGGTTAAGAAAAAACCTATTTTCCTTTTGTGTCGAAAGAACCAAATACATTTAGTTATAACCATTTTACTTGGTTGTTTCAATCACCCCCAGTCAGTTTTACAGTGAACGTTTATCATAATGGCTTTTTAAACAATTATTATGTTCTCATGGCTATTGTTGATAATCTTAGATCCAAAATTGTCAACGTTCGTGGAGCTGGTCGAAAAGGACGGCACATGGCGTCGATACTACAGCTGAATATGAGTTTTGCAGAAGGAATGCAAAATAAATCAGATAAAGAACGCAATAGGGCATATATACAGGGAATGTGGAAAAACCTGGGACCAATCCTGTGTGGCTCTGGCCCTGAAGAACAACCTGATAAAGTGGTTGACCATATGTTTGACTTCCGCTGTCTGACCAAGTCGTGCAAGACCAAAGCTTTAAGATTGATGTTTTACCTGCTAACTCACAATCCCAAAATCCTCTACGCACCCAACATACTGCTGCTGATGACGTCATCATAGAGGTATACAAAATATGATTTATTAAAGATATTTTTATCTTATGGGGCACAGGGAGCCCAAGGAAGGTACTTTAGTACCTTATATTATTAAATGAAATGTATGTGGAAGAATGTTTGCATGTTCCTGCTGTTCTTTGCAATTGTCTCTTTACGCGATTTGGAGCCACTCTGACAAGTGAGGTTTAGCCTTTATACGTACCTACCAACATACATACTTTAGTAAGTATACCCGTGTCATGGCTAATATCGCGTCGATCACAAAGCTGACAAACACCACGAACGTTTTGTAACTATTCTGAAATGATGTTTTTTCCCCGCCATAACTAATGGAAATGTTATTTGTAAATGCGTATCTATTATATAGGGTTTCCCAGTTTAAGCTAAATGCCAAACTAAGTAATGATTAATACGCTTATTTTGTTTGTAAGCTTTATTTTATCATTCTCGTATTCTTACCTTTTTAGGCAAATCGTACCTTCTCAGACATTGAAGCTTTGCAGAATATTGTCAAAGTATGGCTGAACCAATCAACACAATTACGAAGTGTTCTCCTTAATAACAACACTCAGTATTACCTGCACATGCTGGCAGACGCTGTTAAAAACTACCCTGATATCTTCTTCTCAAATATCACTAACCGAGATCCCTCGAGTTCATCCAGTTACTATCGAGACATTCATGAACTGCTCACAGGTAAACAGGGCGTTGCTAGTCCCATTGTTGAGCAGTTGGACAGGATTGACGCTGTCGTCAAAATATGGTTAATGCAAACATCAAATCTGCGACTCAATGTTTTTGTTGGCTTCACGGATGAGGAATCTTTGGTCAGCTATGCCTTTAACAATACTGGCGCACGGTCACAGACTCTAAGATAGTAGCAGGTAATGCTTTTTAAAAATGGTTTATACAGTATAATTCTCTAGTTATTGTTGGGCATCTGTGGGACATCGATGGGGTTAAAATGCGCATGTTTTGTTTTGTGAGGGTATTTTCCTTGAACTTCGTTTCAAGCACCACATATACCACAGTATACCAGGGGAAATTGATAAATCCGGAGGAAAAAAGCGTCTTAGGTTCCTAGTAGGATTTGGGTTAGTTTAAGCTCTAGTAGGATTTAGGATCGACTCATAACTTAAGTTCGGCTGATTGAGTCAAACATCGAACTTATTATGTCGATTAAAGCAAGTGAAACCAAGCAAAAATGTTTAATGATTATGCGGTTACACCATTAAAATGGCGTCCAGAATAGCAACTCACCGAGCAAATTTCTGTATGATCGATCATGTAACGTGTTACACGGAATCTTGGTTGGTTTATCAAAGTTTGAAATGGATATCCAGAGCCATGTTGAAAAATCTTTAGACGGCTCATGCGTAGCTACGAAATAATAATTAAAATGAGGGCAAAACATACATTACCGCAATCTCGTACTCAGATCCTGCGTTTCTTCTGGCCTGCGTCGAAGAACGAGGGCTCTGGCATAATCCATTTTTGGCGCATGCGCAAAATTCGAAAAGTGAGTCATAAACGGTCAAAATATGCAAAGTTAAAATTAATTTGAATTAAGGTGGCAGCCTACTTTTGCCCATGATGTGCTCGCGCTCAAAAATGCAAAATCTACAAGGTTTATTGAAGAACCATACGTGTTCATTGTGCTTCAACAGGGCAAAACCCTCAAATTTTGCACGGGACTCTATTTTTTAATGGCTCATTCGAAAAACCTCCTAAAATTCTAAGTTATATCAACATTTTAGAAAAAGTTTAAATCTGTAACACATGAAAAAATTGATTTTTGTAGGGATTTTTGTTCGACTTTATGAGACTTTTTAAGAGCACCGAACTACAAAATATGACAAATCAATGTATCTCTTTGTCTTTTTGTCGAAAATATCCATGTATTATTGTAGAATGATTGACTAGCCTTCATTCGTGCAATCATAGTTCTGCAAATAACTATTATCTTATGAATCTGAAATTTTTTCTAATCACTTCCGGTGGCGCAATTTTACTCCAAAAGCTCATGCGTGGGCTTCCATTAAATGCTGATTATCTCGAAAACGAGCTAGGGACACCCTATTTTTCTTTTCAGATTTGGAATCAGTATTAAATTTCAATTCGGAAAAATCGAAGTTTTTTAAAAAAGCTTAAATCAATTTCCAAATGTAGGCAGTCCCCTTAAAAGTCAAAATTAAAAATCATAGTACAGATTAAAAATCCGGGGGGGGAAAGATTTTAAATTTTTGTCCAAATCTTTGAACGCGTGCGCTGTTATACCGGAAGTCCAAGAAATCCTGGTCTCTAAAAATTGACTATGCCAGAGCCCTCGTTATATGCATTATATACATTCGGTATAAAACCAACACTGAACAACATCATGACTGAGCTATAATCAGTGGCGAGGAAAGCAGAAGAACCCATGATTTGAAATTTTTTTTCGAACCCAATCCCATCTTTCCAAGTCATCGTTCTTTTTCCTCAAAATGGTTTAAAAAACAACTTCCAGAGAAGGCTTTACATGTTTAATCTCACATATTCCAAGAAAAGTAGAAATTATGCGTTCGGTGTGTATATAAGAGGTCGTTTCCCTACTGACATTCATGTACAATTTCCATGCATAGGCTAATAAATTAGTCCTTTTTTTCATACGAGGGATTGTGTTTACAAACAAAAAGCCAATCAAAGATCTACCTCCTCACGTGAACTATAAGATACGTATGAACGCCACGTACTTCACGCCACCAACTGATTAGTATCCGGGATAACTATTGGAGACCTTGGCCACAGTCTTGGGGACAGAGTTACTAATGATCTTGGATTCGTTGGCTGCAGGATCAAATAGAACGTGCTATTGTAACCTTCATTCAGGTCGTGAGAGTCATTAAACCAGCTGTATATTACACGAGATGCCATACCCTTGTTATGCTAAAGACAGGTTTGTCATACCATACACACTCTTACGTCTCATTACATTACTTTTGTTGTTCCGAAAGTAAATGCCGTTTGCATGATGGCGTCATTTAATCCACTACCAAAAATGCTTCGTGAGTTTTCTCTTTTATTCACATTTAGTTCCACATGAGACTAGTGCTTAGGGAGTCTGGTCGTTGAAGTAAATGACGCTATGATGCAAGCGACCTATTGGGAGTTTGTAATTGCACGAGGTTAACCAGGCGGTTTGCCTGCTAACAGGCAATGCTCATCAAGTCTGGTCGTAAGAAATGCTGAGTTGATGTAATTGTCCACTCTCAGTCTGGAGGAGAAAAAGAAAAAAAGAGGGGATTGGTAAGATCATTAAGTACACAACATTGCCGACGAATAGATTGGAATTCAAAGCATTAGAAATGTTACTGGTTCATCGGAGAGAGGGAGTGTTCTCCGCTGGACCAGGTTGTTGCCATCGTGCTACGTCCACGTTCCGGCTCGCTTTCTTATTTTTCCAAATATTTTGATTTTGATGTGCGATCAAAAAACAATAATCATTCGAAAAACGAGAACAGGTCCTCCCCGTTTTATTGCGATTAGGTTGTTAGGTATCTCCAATCACCGACATATCATGTAGACCAGGAAAGGCCCATGGGCTAGATTTAGATATATGAATTACCAGTATAGGGCAGCTGAAGGGGAAAATTCTGAACGTTAGTTAGGGCCCCACGGCACAGACTTGCTTAGGCAGCTTAACTAGTAATGTCCACAAAGAAGGTGTTGTTGAACCAACCGAAGAAAAAGGGCTTTTAATTACACCTTCCCGCGACGCTACGCTATACAATATGATGAAGAGTTCTAGCGCCCTGAACCCAACGAAAATGGTGATCCCATCTTTTATTCCAGTTTTTCAAATCCATAAATGATTACTGTCCGTGAAAAGTTCAGAACCAGCTTATTGGCCAATATTATTTCAAGGGAAAACATTTCAAAAACATGTGTCGTGAATAATGAAAGACGTGACTGTCTAATAAATTAAAACCAAACTCAACATCCAATCGGAATTTTACGAACCAAAGTTTTGTATCAACACCTGTATGAGATGTACATCATATAGACCATTTTGGATAACCTTACTTTCCCGCCACTCTGATACTCAGGCCATCCAGGATCACCTCGACAAACTCGGCGGTTTACAACACTGTTTTCACCGTCAGGACGTTCATGACCATGGCCACAGTTCACGCGATCCTTGTAGCAAAATTTAGTGAGCTCTCGCTGATCGTTATGTCGTATTCCAATGTTTTGTCTGATAAGCAAATATCATGAAAACGTCTTAATTTCTTTATTTCAAACCAAAATTATCATGATTCATAATTGGAGGAGAATTATTAGTAATTGGAGGAGAATTTAACGTAACGTGAAGGCTCCAAGTCCCCGCATATTGCCCCATAATTCTACTTTTTAACAAAACTTTAAAAAAAATAAAACGTAAAAAAATATTGTATTTTCTAGAGTTCTTGTTAAAATGAGGGATGATCATTTTTTTTGCAGTAAAGTTGTGTCTAGGGTATAAGATAGTTCAAAGCCATTGGAAATAATTACACGAACGGCACATACGCAAGTACAGCATCTTCAAAACAACGAGAGCTTTTTTTAATAGTATATTATAGGAAAAAATTTTAAACAAAATTTAAAAGCATTTTAAGCGTGTGGAAAAGGCACCGAAGCGAGGCTCGTGTGTTTTGACGATTATTTTGTAAAAACAATAGTTTATTTACAGGACAGGGAAGAAAGAAATAGGAATAGTAAAGATTAACTTTTGATACTTTAAAAAGTAAAAACGTGTAGAAATGAATTTTTTTCAGCTTAAAAACTTTAAATAGTGGGACATTTTGGAGAAAGAAAAGCTATTGCGAAGAAATTATGAAAAATTACAATAAAACAATACAATATCCTCTTGTTTCAATCCCTTATTATAAGCAAAAGGAAAGTAGATAAAGCGCTTTCTTTGTACAGAAGGAGTGAAACCTCTTACGGATAAACTGTAACGTATAAGATCTGTTGGATATCAATTCTCTTGTTTTTTGCCAGTCAGAATCCTGAAAAAATGTAATCTGCATGTAGACAGAGTTTTGCTAAGGGTAGTTCATTTGAAATTCACTACTGTCAGCCATCAGAATTTTTTATGAAAATATATGACCAAAAAAGGGTGAACTTGCACGCACTGATGACTTAACGAAGTTGGAGACCCCCATTTGCTTTGGGTATTTACCTTCAGTATTATGTACGGGTTCTCATACAAACTTCTTAAAAAACCTAGGATGGAACTTTTGCCATGAATAGTCTTTACAATTGGACTGAATTTTGACGAAGCTTTTGAGGGGTAATTGATTTTTAAGCCGATAAGGATTGTAGTGAGTGTTACGATACCGATACTG